>PVLD010012714.1:0-59026 GCA_004027595.1 Dinomys branickii
GAAAATACAGAAGAAATGGACACATTCCTAGAAAGGTACAAATTGCCAAAATTGAATCAGGAAGACATAAAAACCCTGAATAACCCAATATCAATTAATGAGATTGAAAATGTCATTAAAAACTTACCCACAAAGAAAAGCCCAGGCCCTGATGGATTCACAGCAGAATTCTACAAAACATTTAGAGAAGATCTAATGTGTTGTAGGTTTTAGATGGATGTTATCCCATTTGTTTATATCTGTTGGTCAAAGTTTTGTTTATTTCAATGTCCTGAAGATTTCCATTAAATTTCTTTTAGTAGTTTCCTAATGTTGTCTTACATTTATGTCTTCTGTTGATTTGGAGTTGTGCTTTTTGGCTGGGAAGACATGGGGGCCTATTTTCATTCTTCTACATGAGGATGTCCGACTTCCTCAGCAGCGTTTGCTGAAGATTATTGTTTCTCCAGTGTGTGTTCTTAGCGTCTTTGTCAAGAATCAGTGTGCTGTAGATGTGTCAGTTCCCTTCTCAGTCCTCTCTTTTTTTCCACTGCTCTATGTGGCTTTGTTTATGTTAATACTACGCTGTGTTGATCACAACAGATTTGAAGCCTATTTTGAAGTAAGGTAGTATAATGCTTCCTGACTTGCTCTTTTTTGCCCTAAAAGGCTTTGCAAAGATTTTTGGATTTCATTTAAATTTTAAGATTGTGTCTTGTTATTTTTAAAAAAATAACAAGGCATGCTGAATACCAACTCTAAAGAATATCACCTGTAAAGAGAGTATATTTTCATCGTTCATATCAAGCACGTTTGAGTTCTTTAGAAATATTGTTCGACAATGAGGATGGCTCTCCATGTACTTTGTTTATGTGACCAAATTCACCTTCCAAACTGGATGACACGGCCTTTCTTGTAACTCTTTTTACTCTTTAACAAAGTTACTAAGGTATACACTGAGGACACTATCCAGTAAGGTGGGGATTATGTGAAATGATAGTGAAGTTCCTGGCCTGGGAAGTGTTCAGTAAGTATCATCTCACCCCTTTCCCCCTCTTATTCACAAAACAGAATTGATTAAAATGTCTTCAGACCTCTCCCTAAATAGTAGAAGTTGAAATTGTAAACTACCTTGACTTAATGGGGAAGACTGGAATACTCCCTACAGTACTCAGAGCTGCTCTCTTCCTATCTGTCTCCCTGGGGAGACTTACACATCCCTGCATGGCCTCTCTTAGTCACCGCCATGTGACTTGAGGTAGCAAATGAGATGTGCATGGAAAGGGTGAGTCACTTCCAAGCAGTGGTGTTTAGCGCTGGTGCATGATTCACAGTGTTCTCTTTTCCCTCTGCTGCAAGGACAGGCAATGCTTTAAATAGAGACTTCAGAGAAAGCTGCTCAGCGGGCACAAGCCCAGGGAAAATGCTCTCTGAACGTGGGGCAGAGATAAAGCTGACCCTCAATGAATACATGCAGTAAACAAGAGATAAATATTTGTTATTGAAAACCACAGCGATGTTGTGGTCATTTTATGTTGCACAACTAACACCCACAGAAATTGTGTGAGGCATAAACCATCAAACATACTTGATCAGAGTCTATTTGAAATGCTGCTGGTCATCTTAGGCCTTCCCAGCCACAGATGTAGGTCACAGCAGTCTCTGTTGCCTCTCAAGCCTTGTCTAGCTTCCTCATCCAGTATCCTGTCAAAACTGATCTAAGATATTGTAAGCTGTTTAAAGCAATGTGTCCTTTTTATAATCCCTTCCATTTTTTTTTTTTTTTTTGGTACTGCGAGTCAAACTCAGGACCTTAGGCTTGCCAGGCCGCTGAGCTATATCCTCAGCCCTACAAAGACAGTATATACTAAGTCATTGTTTGAGAACTCTGAATGGATGTTCTCACATTTGAATGTATTACAAGCTCAGTGTTTCTATATGGATATCACCAAAGGCTATCACTGTGTGTTAATGTAAACAGGAAAGCTCAGAGTTGTAATTCAGAGGCCTACAGCTCTGGGAGGCAGGGAAGGCTGCTGTCTCAGAGTCCTGTAAAATCATCCTGCCTGAGTATGCAAGCATCAGATGCTGGTTTCAGGGAGAAGATTTCTTTACAGTTTTAGCATTTTCTGAATTGCTCCCTCAGTGAGTCCTACTGCTTAACCTAAACCATGTAGGCCGTGACTGTACAACTCTCTTGAGGATATAAATAAAATCCAATCAGATTTTGAGTTCAAGTCTTGTAAATCAAATGCCCTACCTTATTTTAACTAGAAATGCTAGCTGAATACAAAGAGAATCACGGGAAATACGTTTTAGCCTGTTACATATAGATGCTTCCATTGTTCCTAGAGTACCATAAAGATATTCAACGTTTTACAGTCTTCCATTCAAGATTTGCCTTAAAAGTTTAAAATATTACTTACCTGTTAGTTTTTCCAAAGCTAGGGTCTCTCTGCACCAACATGTCTTAAATATGACTCTGTCTCATTCACTAAATGCGGATGTCTCAAAAGACACTCAGATAGTTTATGTTAGATTTTTGTGACGCATTACTTAGCTGAAATGGTATGAATAATATTTTAATGTGATATACTGATGATTTATACTGCATTTCATTATTTCTTAACTCAATTTATGGATTGAATTATGATTCTATTAGATGCCATGAATGCAAGGCATCACTATTAGTGAAAAAATAGTTTGTATTCTAAGTCACATATGTACCTTTCATCATCTGTGATCAAACCTCTTGTACATTTGTTCAAGGAGGTAAGAGAGAAACAGTAGTTGGGTATTATACACTCTTATATGCCTCCCTTGAGACTCCTAACCAACAAATGTGTCAATCTTTTGACAATTTTAATTTGCTTAGTATTTCTTAGCATTGTGTTTTTTATCTTGGTGATGGAAGTATGGGAAGTTTTTAAATGAAGAGATTTTTTTAATGATGTGCAAAGTTGAAATTTAGATGGGGCTGGGGATATAGCTCAGTGGCACATTGCCTGCCTGGCAAGCTCAAGGTCCTGAGTTTGATTCCTAGTACCACATAAAGGAAAAGGAAAAAAAGTTGAAATTTAGAGGAGAAAACTCCTTTCCAAGAAAAGTGTTGGTATAATTCCTATCTCAATAATGCCAGCATCCTCCATAAGGTCAATAAATCCCACCAAAAAATCTCTAAGCAGATTTCTATTATATTAATCTGGTGACTCTAGGAGTCAGTTCCTGTTGAAAGGATCCAGTGTACTATTCTTTCTAGTGACACTTTGCGCTCACAGCCTGTTTGTACAATACAAGTTCCTGTTTTCTTCCAAGGGAAGTAGAATTAGTCAGTCATAACATAGTACATATTTTTATTTAATGATTTTATTGAAGTATAATTTACAGTATAGTGCATAAAATAAAAATACACGAACTGGGGCTGAGGATCTAGCTTTATGCTAGTCCATGTGCTTAGCATGATTGAGATCTTGAGTCTGATATGTAGCACCAAAATGAACAAATAAACATGTACACAAGTGGGTGACCTTTCACTGAGTCAGTTCATGGACTACCACACAGCCTAATAAGTAACACATTATCAGGATATCATAAGCCCCTATTCATCAGTTATCTTTCTCTTTTCTCAGAAGTAACTGACAATTTGACACCAAATATCATAGATTTCTGTTTTGAATTTCGCATAAGTAGAAACCAATTGTGTCTGACAACTTTTTAAAAAAATTATTTTATTTTTAAAAATAAGAGAACAAAAACATGAACAAACACATACAAAGTAGCACAAGAACAGTACAATCAAAACAATTATAGACAAAGTGACAGGGAATTAACAATGATTGTTGTATTACATATTGATAACTTTACAACTTTTGAACCATTTTTTTGGTGAAATGCACCCACAGCCTAGAATACTGAATGCTCTTCTTTACTGTTCCATAAAATTCTGGGCATGGCTATTCTATTTGTGCATTTTCTTGGTGGTGAGCATTTGTGTTGTTTCCATCTTTGGCTCTTACCAGTAACGCTGCCATGAATGTTCCTAGAAATACTTTTTAGTGAACCAAGTAGGAATTCATGCCATACCTAGAAGTAGGGTAGGTGTGACACAGGATATGAGTATGTTTAGTTTTAGTAGAAACTGATAATAATTTTTAAAAATGATGTGATTTGTGCCTCCAAGAGGAGTATGCTGCATGTGGGCTCTAGCTGTTCTATGACCTCAACGGTGGAAGTGACATAGGAAGAGGATTTGGGGAGAGAATAAGACAGGAGAGAAGGGAATGGAAGGAGAAATAAAAATCTGTAAGATGTATTATGTAGATGTACCATATCTCCAAAATAAATGTATTTATTATGTATGAAAACATATACTAATAGCAAAGAAATTAAAGAAACTACTGAAATATCTCATGTTTCTAATATCAATTACATGTAGTAATGAAAATATTTTGCATGAGCTAAGTAAGATATAGTATTAAAACTTTAAAAAGCAAAAAAGGTTGTTAATTCATGTAGCTTTACCTTTCTATTGGTGTGCAGTTACATCTTATTGTAGTTTTATTTGTATTTCCCAGATGATTAATAAGAATGAGCACCTTTTCCTGTTGGAGTATCATTTTATGTTAAGTGTATACTGTATTTACCATTTTTAGATTGATTTGTTTGTATTTACATTAATTTATAAAACACTTCATATAATTATATTTAAGTCCTTTGTCATTACATATTTCAAATATCTTTACCTGCTCTATGGCTTACTTTCTCAATTTGTCAACAGTGTACTTTGATTAAAAGAAGCTCTTAATTTTATGTAGTTTAGTGTTTATCTCTTTCTTTATGATTAAGGCATTCTGAGTCTTTCAAGATAATGAATTATGCCAAATTCTATTCAAAGTGAAAAGGTATTCCACGGTAGTTTCTAGACTTTTATTGATTGTTACCTTTTGCATTTAGATTCACCACTCAGAAGTGAGTTTGGTTTGTAAAATGAGATAACCACCAGTAATCATTTCCTCCCTGCATGGATGTCTAATTGTGCCATTGCTACTTATTGAAAATACTATTCTTTCCTCACTGCTCTGGAGAGCCAGTCTGTCCTAAGCTATATGCTTATGCTTGTGAATCTGTTTATGGGCTCTGTAATCTCCTCTGTGGTCTGATTGCCTGTCTTTGCATCAACACCACAGTATGTCAATTTCTGCATGTCAAAGCTTGGCATTTGCTAGTGTAATTTATACTGACATCCTTGACTATCACATGAGTTCGTGATTTCTGAGGTAGTTTTATAGAGTCATAGAGCTGTAAATTACTATCTTTATGGAAAAATTTTTACTCTGACATAAGTTTTCTTACTTGAAAGTGTAGATTTCTGAGCCATAACTTATTTCCTAAGAATATTGTTAAAACATTCATATTTGTAAATGTTACTTGTAAGAACATTAATGCCACATTGAAACAGAGCTTCATGGGCACCTCAAAAGAAAAATAATTAAAGAAATTTGAAAGGTCCCTAAATGTGTCAATATATTTTTCATTCAAATGAACTAAAAATATCTACTGCACACTATGTCTGAGAGTTTTTTAAAATCTTACTTGAGGTATATTCTATGAAAGTACTGAAAATCCACAAATGGTATGCAGGATTTATTTGTCAGTTTAATAGGTATGCTATAACAACATCTCAAGTTGGTGACCAAAATCTCAACAAGTTATTTTGGGGGAACCCGGATGCCACAGAGAAAAAAATAGTTCATTATGTTCCCACTAGCTGTTTGAGAAAGTTCAGCTTCCTTTGTGCACAGTTTCTCTGTATAACACTTGGTAGATCTGTAATGCTTTTACTGTCACCTCTAAATATCATTACACCTTAGAGAATCTGCAGAGTTATATAACACTGTGATTAAACAGAATCACACCATTTCATTGCACAGACTCTGAGTTTTGCTGATGTAGAAAAGGCAGAATCTCCAGATCTCCAGCTGTCTTACCTAAAGTTTACAGGAAGAAAAGAGATGCGCCAACAGCTGAAAAAAATGAAGATGAATTTTTCCCACATAAACGAGAACGGACAAAAGAAATTAGGTTCCCCTCGCCTCACGTACCGTCCTTTGCAACCGATATTTTCTTCAGTTCTTGGCTTACTGCCACAGAGGAACCTGGAACTTGAATGCAAATTGATTATTCACAAAAATAAATAGAGACTTAATCTGGAAATGAGTAAGGTAATTAAGAAAGAACAAGAGTATCTCTAATCTTTGAGATTTTCTGTGGAGTGAAGTAAACCAGATTTGTAGATCATATGGCTATAGATCATATGGTGCTGCAGAAAAAAAAAAATGCACAGTAGAAAAAGTATTCTTTGTTTCAGGAATAAAAATGTTATGTTTTCATAGTTGACATTTCTGTCACACTGCAGTTACTGAAGCAAACTCCCCTTTCTTCATTAGCAATGAATGGCATTCGCATTAAAGCTCAACTATTTAAGCAGCAGGGCAGACATTACTTATACAGGTCAATTACAATTTTTAATAATTAAAAACAAGGAAGAAAAATGCTCATAGTCTCACATGACACTGTCTAATTTGGTGATTTTCGCACGTTTCAAAACTGAGAGTTGCGGCTGAGAGCAAACAGTTACAGAGGCCTGGCTGACACAGCCCGAGTGCCTGTGAATGTTGCTGCCAGTCACGTAACCTTCCACCTGGAGCTGACGCCGCACTCCGGAAAGTAAGCTTCCCTTCTACCTGTGTCTCGCAGACCTCGCCTGTCACGATTATGTCTGTGTCGCTAAATGCCTGGTCTTCTTTCACATTGCAGAATCAGAGTATTTGATAAATAATTATTTGCTTGCTTGTTTCTTTTTTAAACTTCATTTTCAAGTTTCTGTTTTCGCTTCCTAAGGTGGATTTCCTTTCAGTAGCCCTGTGCTAATCATGTGGGTCATCAGGTGCTCTAACAAGACAGACAGTGACAGGTTGCTCCTTGCTTAGGTGAACTCTTCAAAAATATCCTCAAAGCATGCAGAACCACAGCAAGTCAGTGCTTCAGTGTAAAGAATATGAACTCATCGGGGAGTGACATCAACTAATATTTCTATTTGGAGTTGAACTTCATTCTTCTATTTAAAATATTTTTTCTCATGTGTGCATATATGTGTATGTGTGTTTGCAGGCATGGATTTTGTTGCTTATAATGCAATCAGTTCATCCATCCCCTGTTCCTAGTTCTGTAGGAGTGAGTTAAAAGCTGACAGTATCTAGATGAGTTCACTTTTTCTTCTCTCGTCTGGATAGAGCATCACAACTTGCTGGAGAAACTACTTCACGTTTTTTTCTCTTATTTTCAAGATGTGCTCTTACCACATACTTTTCAGTCATTTATCCTCATTTTGTCATTTGTAGAAAGTTAGGTTTATGTTGTTCTGTGCTAGGTTTCCTTGATAATTCTGTTGTTTTATAGTCTTCCGTCACTGGCTGGCTGTGAATAGTGTTAATTATTACCTCAGAAATAACACTTTCCATTTTGCCAAAGGCAAACAAAGTTCAGCATATCTACAACTGACTTTATGATATGTCTAACAAATACCCAGATACCTTCCAACACATTACCTTTAGGTGTGTCTATAAGGATGTTTCTGCAAGACATTTACATTTTCACGAATAGACCGAAGAAGGAAGACTACCCTTCTCAAAGCAAGTGAGTATCTCCCAAACCACTGATGGCTTGGAAACAGCACAAAGGAAGAAGGAGGGAAAGTATGTTCTCCTCGAGTGGAGAGAAATGTTTTCTTCTGCCCTCAAAACTTGCCACTATGGCCTCTCAGGACTTTGAGTTTAGGCTGAAGCTACATCACTGGCTATCCTGGGTCACCAGCTTATGGGACTCACCAGCATCCACGATTGCCTAAGCCAATCCCTCATAAGTCTCTTTATGATCCAAAAATACAGCGACTATTTACAAAGTTTCCTATAGCAAAATACACATTTTCATAGCCTCCCTCAAAATCCTCCCCCTCACTTTAAATACACTCATTCCATGGAGCCTGCCGCTTCCTGAAGTTCTATGAGTGCTGGTTCAGGACTGTCTTTAGGTGGTATGATGAAAAGCTATGGTGAATCCTGGTGCTGAGTGTCAGACAACACAAAGGCAGGCTCCTGCAGATGTGATGCTGTGTCTTCATCCACTTTATTCACTGAAGCTGGCACTATGTACCTTCTGGATCTTCCCCCAAAGTTAAAATGACCATGAAAAGGAGATATTTTGAATCAATGTAAGACATGGAACAAACCAGCATAGTGCAGCTAAAGACACAAAGGATTTCCATAATTGCTTCTGAAAGCAGCAAGAACAATGAGGTGCGTGTTCAAAGTGGAGAGTTTGTGGGGTTTTGATGGTGGCACATCTCTTACTGTAATCTATTTTTAAAAATTGAAAGCACACTGAACATTTTGTTCATGTCTCATATATTACACAACAACAGCAGCTTCACATGTCAAGTGGCTCAGATGCTTCAGCTGGTATCATGTTTATATGAAGCAGTGGAATGTCAAAACTCAGGTCTGAGGACAGCTGTAGCCCACGCTTACCTGACTGTTGTTAAAGTCTCCACATTGAGGAACAGGAACTGAGCCATTCTCAGGATCCGTTTGACACCCTGTATGATGAGGTGGAGAGTCGTCAGTCCTGGCTGGATTTGAAAACAACCTGAAGTATGATTTCCAGGCCAGATTAATTGACTGTTGATATAGGTATATTTTTAAAGACCAGCAGCTGATCAGTATAATAATTTATAGCTAGTCTGAGGGCCATTACTCTGGTTGTGTTTAAATCCTGCTTCATTTTCATCCTCCTTTGACATAAACTAGAGAGTCTGCCTGCAGGTTTGGGCCTGTTCTGGGTCCTCTGGCAACTGTAGTACAGTCATGGACTTTAAGCTCAGGGCTCAGGCAGGAGATATCAGTGAGTTTAGAGCCAAATTGCAAGTGATAGGAAATCTGATGCTTATCAGCTAAGGATTTTCTTTAAAACAATATCAAAAGTACCTGAGACTATGCATCACTTTCACTAGAATAGCATGTTCATAAGTTTGTTATAAACATCACAGATAAATCAACAGTGCTCCAAGTAGCTGAGATCCAAGTCCTTCCTTGAATCTAGCCTGACCTGAGTTCTACATTCAGCCTGATTCCATCTTCAGTAGAAAAGAGATTCTCATGTGTGGATTGACTGGTTCTAGGACAGCAGCCCTATCTCTGGAACCTTAAGGTAAAATCAGTTTTAACTTCATAAGAGAGCTGAGGGTAGAGAAGAGTGGGTCTTCTCAAACACAATTAGCACGTAGTTGCCTAAAGGGAAGAAAAGAATTCCTTTAGTCAGATGTTCAGTGTACATACATATTCACATAGGATGTTTTAAAAATGTAGTCAGATTTCTAACCACAATCCTGACCACCTGCAGCCAGAAGTAGCCAGAGTGGTTATTACCCCTCAAACATAGAGGGATATGAGGGGAAATTATTATAGGCTGGGTATCTAGATAATATCCTAAAATGAACTGCTTACACTATACCACTGATACAATGAATGTCCTCTTGTTGGGTGTTCAACAACTGAGGTTTTGGAAAGCAAAACTAAAAAACAGTTCGGTTAAGAGGTCAGCCAATATTTTGACCCAGTCCTCCAAGGTCAGTAAGGACCTAGGACATGAGGGGGACCTTTCTACAGGAGACTGTAAGTGTGGTGAGCTACCCAATCTCCAGAGCAAGGAGATTGTTGGACCCCAGGAGACAGGACCAGGAGAGAGGACCCCAGGAGACAGACCAGTGTGCATCATGCTAGAAAAAGGGGTCACTGAAGGGAAAAATGTTCTCATGCTTCCAAGGAGTGCTATGTGGTCCAGCACAGACTGTGACACAACCTGGCAGATGGTACACCTGACAGGATAACTGAATGAGCTAAGAGGCTCTGACCATGACCCCAGAGGAAGGGAGACTTAACTGACCTTAATATATGAGGAGGTAAATTATGATTGACAATATGGTTGACAAAGTTTGCAACTTAACTTGGTTTTGAACACCGCACAACGGGACAACAGAGGCAGAGCTATGTATGAGTAACGATCACGTAGGTTAGACATAGAGCAGGAAGCTCCAGTATCTGACCGTTGCTGACAGTTCTGAGGCCGGAGGGCTGCAACTGCTATTCCAACTTTTTAAAAACAGTGTCTGACATAGGCCCTACCCCAATCTGCCTTTCCATTCTGCTACTCATGTTTTGGTCATACGTGCAAAGCTTGGATTTTTTTTTTCACACAACTCCTGGCTGCCAGATGAAGTGGTCACACAGAGAAAACCCACCGTACAGGTGCCAGACTTCGTCCACCGAGGAGGCCATCAGACGAATCTCCTTGCTAAAGACTTCTATTTACTGCCCCTCAACTATGAACCTATTCAGCTCAGAAAACTCTGATTTGTGATTGTCCTTTTCCTCAACAACAGTTGAATGGTTGTCTCGAGTAGGGAACGTAGGGACAGAGGAGATTGTATGTTGGAAAAGGATCATTCGAAGATCTCACTGAGCTTTATTAGAATCAATAAGGCAGTTTTCACTTCTGCAGCCAGACTCCAACAATTAGAAGGGCAAAGCGAGCTAGACTCTGAAGAACTGGAAAGACAAAGACAGCTAAATTAAAGCAATTGGGAAGCAGAGGCAAAAGAAGTTCCCAGGTATGCAATTAACACAAGAATCACAAACATGCCCTCCATTTCATTCTTTAGCCTAAACTGCTTGTCTATGAGGCCCTACCCAGGATCCTGCCCTCCACCAAAGGATGGAGAAAAGCTGCATGACCAGAAAAAATTCAAGGTTAGGATGAATGACAAGCCAATCAGATTCCAACAGACTAGGTGGGACAAATATCTCAATTAAAGGAGCTGTTTGTATACAGTTCATTTACTGACTGCAGGTTTGGGTATTCCCATGCAATATACGGCTCCACAATTCTCAACATGTCGTTTGAAGCATTGTTAAGCTTAACAAAGATACCATTGAAAATTTAATGAAGGCGAGGAAGCTGTAATACCTTGCAGATCTTTGGGCTCACACCATTGATACTCCCGATCCAGATGACAACTGATAATTTGGGTTCTTCAAGTACAGAGAAGTTGCCAGCATTTCTTGCCATCCTAGTCATTTGAATCTCAGTTCTGTGCCTCTGTTTATACCCCTTATGGGAGTGTCTGGTTTTTGCATAGATGAGCTTCCTTCTTACACTTTGAAGCATCTTCTGGACAAACTTCTTTCACAAGCTCTTTACCTTCAACTCTGTGAAATGCCTTCCCTTTTTCTTAAGGGTTTTTGACACAGCAGGGACCTTCTTTTTCTTCTCTTCAACACCCTCTATGGTGCCAGCCAGGAAAGAGGGAGTCAGGGACTATGTTTTATGAGAAGAATCCACATTCTTGCTAATAATACTAATACTTGGCACTTGCCAACTAAGAGAATCCATCATTAGTGCTCTAAATATTTTAATCCCTTTATTTTTCCTAACAAATCTTTGAGTCAGGCAACAGTGTCAACCTAAACTTTTAAATAAAAATAAGCTTCAGAGAAGTTGAAAACTTGTCAGATTTCATGAAGCATATAGTTCATACAGCAGTATATTCTACTGCATGTAGAACTATTGCCTTATTTATTTTTAATATGTTTGCTAATTAAATTACTGATTAATTAAAATTAACAAACATAACAACAGAAGCATTAAATGGACAGTATTTGCAAAGTTTGGGATTCTAATAATGACAAAATCCAAGAGTAACTCAAACGTCAAACTAGAAGATGCCAGTAGAGAAAGCCTAGTGTAGGGAAAGTCCTATGAAGAATAATACTAAAAAGTTATTTTATCACCTATATTTCCCTAGAAGAGTATTTGGTATCATGGCTCCTCCCACCTAAACTCATACAGTTTATGTGAGAAAATGAAATTATAACATATGTGTGTAAAACAGCTTGCTGCACAATTCACTTAGTAAGCGTTTTGTATGTTTAATAAAGGCTATGTTGTTTTTCTTTGGAATATATGTATGTATATATATATATATATATATATATATATTTCTTAGTTTTTCTCAAGATGCTAATAATTATTTAAATGTCTTTAACAACTATTTCCTTATTTATTTTTGAGCAATATGTGACTAACTTGTCTGACTCTAATTATGTCTCCCAAATCAGATTTGCTGTTTTCCATTCCTAGAGGAAAGGTCTAAAAATTCCTCATACAGTTATATGTTAAGATCAGTTCACATATAGAGAGAATACTAAGATTACTTGGGGGGGGTTGCACTCTTGAATAATGATCTGAAAGATTTTGTGAGGATAAAATTTTAAATTATACAATCAAAAATGCATTAGAAAATTTGTGACATATATATACATACTGGTGAAATTCTACCTGTTAACTCTGAGAAAGTTCACTTTAGGTGACTGAGTTCACAAAAATCACGACCTTGAAAAGCAAGTAGAAGCAAGTAGATAGTAGTGTTACTGAATTTCCCAGGATGCGCTTGTGCATTCTGGCTTGATTTTTTTGTCATTAAAGTTCATGGGAGGAAACAATGTCAGAGATATAGTATTTACTCTAATGATTTATGTAAAAACAACTAGAATTATACTTACTCACCTACTTTTTCTCATACTAATTATGAAAATATACATTCATGCTCATTAAACTTGTTAGAAAACAAATTGGAGCATTGTTGTCTATTTTAATAACACACATTATTTTGTTAGTGATGTGATTCTCTGCAACTGTAAATTTTACCACTTTGGCCACAAAGTCACAAATCTGTCATGTTTCCCCATGATTGACAGAGAGCCCTTGCTCAGGACCAGCTGTTGAAGCTTCATGCTCACTGCTAAGGCTTTCTGGAGGCCTTGGCTATCACATTTTTATCAAATGTGAGTTCTTTTCTGTACGTGTACATATTGTACAGAGAACAGAAGAGCTCACAGCAGCCTCTAAAAGGCATCTGTTCTTTATAGTGAGATGAAGAAGCTGCAGAAGGGTTGTGGAAACTTGGTGAAGCTTGTTGTCACTTAGCGGGAAGTGTTCAGAAGTTTGCAAAGAACAGAATTACAATTTGTCAAATGCAAACGTTGCAGTGAGCATACAAAGTTTAACTTCACTGATGCTTTAAATAGGATTGCATTTAATGAACTTTCAAAATGACCAACTTCTGTTTTGGTAAAACACTAAAAATTCCAGCACAGGAATTGACAGTCACACAGGTGAGACTCCTTTTCCTTTCACTTCTTTTTGTTTGTGTGTGTGTGTGGAATGGCTGGGAGTGAGAGGGTGGGGCAGTTTGGTAGAAGTCCTAATCTATGAAGTCAAGGCATCTACTTTATTAATTAGGTTGAAAAAAGTTTTTTTCTTTAATTATGCATTTTTTTCAGACTTTCATGAAATTCTTTTAAAATGCCATGGAAATAAAGGAGTCGAGGCTGGGGATGTAGCTCAGCAGTGCAATACCTGCTGGACAAGTGCAAGGTCACAAGTTCAACTCTCAGTCCAAAAAACCCACAGATTATAGAGAAATAAAGGAGTCAGGCTTTAACCTGTAAGTCTGGGTTTTAAAATAACAACTAGCTACCTCCATGAAGAACTCCTCCTTGGATCATTTTATGTGCCAGACTAGGTAGAATCAGTAAAGAATTCACAGGATTCCAAAAGTCGTAACCTTTTTATCATGGCAGCACTTCCTTCTCCTTCTCTCCTCTCCTCTTACCATTGTATCCTGAATATATTTTCTGTTAATAATATATTCACCATACACAATCTCTGAGGGTAGAAAAGTACTCTTCCCATCTCTTTGTTATTTGGTGCACTTTGTTTGGTTAGAATAAGATTGTGTTGCTTGCAGTAGAGAAGGTTTTGGTAAATGTTTAAAATTTACCCCACGTGAGTTAGTACAACAAACTCAACCAAATAATTTAAGACTATGAAATATTAGAAAATTAGGTCATAAGCATGTTGTTTTCATTGGAAAACTACTCTTATTCTTCTACATCAGAAGTATAAGCATACTGCAGACATAAACATACAGCACTGAGATGAATGAACTTCGATGGGAATATGATTTTATTGCAAAAAGATCCAGGTTCTGGAAGGAACTGCTTAAACCCCAAGTCTTATGTCATTTCTAGGACTAAGAGTACATACAGAGGGAATCAAACAGCAACATTTGAAAAGTTGTCTGCTGGCTAAATGGGCTTCTGGGGTTTTGAAAGGTTGACTCATCTGTACTTTTCCTATTGGTACACAGTTCTCCTCAGAGAATCTGAGTGGACTACTAAATTTCATGCTCTTTCTTTATTTTGATTTTTATGATTTCCTGTTCAAAATAACTGGGATCCTCTTCTGAGGTGGGAAATAATATTTTCTATAGTCTATTTTCTATTGTCTTCAATTTGTCTTTAAATCTTTCTTCATGAGTTAGCTGTTCTTCCTCTCCATTTAACTAGCAAATGCAAATGTCTCAAAGGCCATATCAGTAGGTGTGGAGATTCGTTTTGCTTTCAGGAAGGGGCTTTAAGCCACAGGAACAGACGATGTGCGCTATTGCTGGTCCTTAACAATGTACTCCTGCCATGCTGGGTCCATTTATCTCCTGTGGGTGTTCAGAGACAGCGCTGGGCTTTTGGAGACTTACAGGACTCAGGAATAAGTTGAGAGTTCTGTGGCTTATGTAACTTTATGTACCAAACACTGTGGTTTGTATCTGGAGCATCCCTTGAAGCCTTCTGTGACCAAGGCATGGTTCCCAGCTAGTGCTGCTGAAGGAAAATGGTGGAATGTCAGAAGGTGGGGTCCGTTTGGAGGGAGGAGATTATAAGATACATGGCCTTAAAGGGTGTTTGGGGACCCTTCTGCCACTTTCTGGCTGCTAAGAGATCAGCAGTTTTCTTCTGCCTCAGTGCAGACAGAAATAAAAGAAGCCAGCTGATTATGGACTGGAACCGCTGAAATGTTGAGCCTGAATAAACTTTCTTTCCTTTGTGATTCTGGGAATTTGTTACAGTACAGGAAGCCAACACCATATAAAAGAAACCTTTCTAACATAGTATCAGGAAGTAACAAGCACTGTTGTATTTTTTTTAAAGAGACTTTTCCTAATTATTCTTAAGAAGAATTTTAGCTGTGAAATTCAGCTGAAAATCTCTGTTCCTTCTGGGTTAAACTGGTTTCTCGCTTTATGGTTTACTAAAGGAAACTGGGAAGGAGGAGATGGTATTTAATGTAGGTCTCTGATACTCTTGTTCTGGAGTGGTTATGAATGATCATTTAAAGAGCGTTTCCAGGGAACTTTATACATATCCCCAAAACTGATGAAAAGACTCATTAGTGTCTCAGGAAAGCTATCTTCCTTAGTGAAAGGCAAAGAACCTCTGGCTCATTAGTACTAACCAAAGGAAATATGGATACTTCAAGGCTATTTTCAATTACCATTTATATGAGGTTTCACTTTGTACCATTAAGTGTAATCAGAAACTATTTAAAAGTAGTTCATCTTAATATAGATCTTTTTTTCACTATTAAGATTTCATTCTAACTTGGGATAAAGTTCTTGATCAAGGAGTAATCTTTCAGGAACAATTCTCAAATTTTTTGGTTACAAGGAAGGGACTCTACTCTTAGAATCCAAGCCTAAGAATTAAATTGACCCAGGTAAACAATAAAAAGTAAAAAAAACAAAAAAACAAAAAAAACACCTATAAATTATTTATGTGTATTTGGAAGCCCCATGGGAAAATGACTACTTGAAGAAGTGGCAAAACCTAAGTACTTATATAGTAAGTGGAGGAAAGGGTGGTGATTGTGGGTAAGCAATTAATTGTATGGGTAGCCAACGGAGGGCAAATTGTGTCCCTTTAGGTTCTGCTATGTATCAAGTGTCTTAATTCCAGATAATTCTTATGCCTGCTCCTGCCCTCCACAATGGCATGAGTCAGTTCTCACGTAATGAATATTCTACGGTAAAATAAACTTTTGATTTAAAAAAATTCGTGTAAAAGACTTTAGCATATCATTCAATAATTCATTTTTAAATAATTTGAATTTTCTCTCTCTTTTTCATTTGAGAAATTTACTTAAGATGAGTGTAAACAGTTAAATTTGTCTTTTGCTTGTAAAGCTAGGTTAGTATTCAGAAGTATAACTTTAAAATAATAGTTAATGCAGATTCAAAGAATAAAAGCCACTCCTTTATAAAAGCAAGACAAAATAACATGAAGCACGTTTCTCTGAGAGAGCTCTGGATATAAGCTCTGGATATAAGGGTGTGAAGGGGAAAACACAGTGTCCTTAATATGTTGCTTCTGTTCATCTTGATTTCTTTACTCTGTGCAGTAACTTACTTGAAACAGAACATGAATTTTCTAAAGGGAAGTCTGAAGTGATACTATGGGACGGAGGAGGGCATTTGCATACCCTTGACAGTTTCTGCACAATAAAACTTGAAGCCCTGGTAACTGCAAAACCAGCCACAGTGGTTTCCCTCTCCTTATCGTTCCATGATCCTGTTAGTAATGCCTCTTAACAACACAGGGCTCTCATGTTGATCTTTTACATTGACTGGACTGATTAAATTTGGCCAGAAGGGTTTATCAGAGAAAAATCACAATACATTGAGAATGATGTGATAAATCACTTATAAATCAGTGATTTATTGGAAATGTTTCAGGATTGGATCTCTTAAAAACAGACATACACATGCTCTGGGTGTAATGATACATACATGTAATTTCCAACACTTAGGAAATGGAGCTGCATTTATCACAGTTTAAAACCAGACTGCACAACCTAGTGGGACTTTCTTTTGAAACAAAAAATAAAAGGCTTGGAAGGTAACTCAGTGGTACAGCACTTGTCTAGCAAGACTCTGGTTCAATCCCTAGTGCAAAAAGAAAATAAAAAACATATATATGTATACATAAATTTATTATTGTCTGATGTAAATTAGTGTTTCACACAGTTTTTTTAAAGAATAAAGAATGAATTGAACAAAGTCTGTAATACAAAATGAATGTAGGTGTTTGATTTTGGGTGAAGGCTTTTATTGATGGAATCAGGCCTGTTCAGGGTACCATGGCCAGAGACAAGGTTTTTATTGAATATCAGTGAATTATTTTAATTGCAGCTAACCTATGCTTACCATCAGTGAATGACAGTAGTTCACCATGGGTGATTTTAAGCTACCAACTTGATGTCACTGTATGTGGAATTGGAAAAATATAATTAACCCAGTTATATCATACAGATACAATAGACCTAAATAATGTCATGAACACATATAATTAAAAAATATAAAATAACTAGAAAGTGATGAATATTGAATATTTTTACCTTTATTTAGAAGATAATGCATTTAATTATTTAAGTTTATATCATTTAATTTTAATAATAGCTATTTCACAAACAGCTTGCAAAATTTTGAGTGTATAATAATTGCTTTCCAAAGCTCCTATGAGCCACTCTAGAAAGCCACAGTTGAATGTTTTTAAAGTTTCCTTTCTCAACTTCAAGCCTCCCCTTATGTTAAGTATTTTGTATATGTGGGTAGAGTCTTTTCTACACAAAGGTCCAGTTTCTTCTCTCTATTCTCCTGAAATAAGAAAAGTCCAGAGTTTTGCTCCAGGTGATATATTTAATATAAGCCCAGATTCACTAGTTCTGTTTTTCGTTACCCCACCCAATCCTAGTACACGTTTGTATTTTTCTTCCCCGTGTACATCCAACAGTATTATGTTAGCCAGAGTTCTTGAGAGAAAGGTGAGCCACGAAGAGACAGATAAAAGATATCAAAACCTAAAAGTCCTATAATATGTGGTCTGCAGGCTGGCGAATCAAAGTAGGCTGTGGAATCTAGACTCAGAAAGGACTCGTCCTGTTCAGTCTTTAAATCTATGACCCCAGAGCGAGGAGCTCTGGCATTAGAGAGCAGAAGAAGATGGCATGGAATCATAGCTCAAGAAGTTAGTGAGTTTTGCCTTTTCTCTGCCTACTTGTTGTATTTGGGTGCCCAGTTGACTGGATGTCCTCCTTCATGGGCTAGGGTGATCATCTCTACTTGGTTAATTCACTTAAGTGATAATCTCTCCAAAATTCACAGACACACTGAAAATTATGTTCTGCTAGTTATCTAGACATGCTTCAGTTTAGTTGGCTTGCCATATAAAATTAACCACCACAAACATCATCTTCCTTTCCATTCCAAAGTTCTTAGCTTTTCAAAATGCAATCAAAGTTGTGATTCATTTTACTACAAAGAAATCAGGACCTGGGAGATACCTTCAAAGAAATTATTGTACAATAAAGGCCATATATGACAAATCCACAGCCACCATCATAGTAAATATGGAAAAATTGAAAGTTTACTTTGTAAAATCTGGAATAAGACAAAGGATACACTTTTGGAATATTTAGTCAAGATAGTACTGGATTCCTAGTGGGAGAAATTAGGCAAAAGTGAGAAATAAAATGCATCCAAATTGGAAAGGGGAAATCAAACTGTCCTTGTTTGCAGATGATGTAATCTTGCATATGCAAAACTAAAAACTCCACTAAGAAACTGTTGTATCTAATAAATTCCGTGAAGTTTCAGGATACAAAAACCAACATACAAAAATCAGCATTTCTTTATGCTAATAGCAAACTTCCTGGAAAAGAAATAAAGGGAAAAATTCTCAATACCTATAAAAAAGTAAACCAAGGAATTAATTTAACCAAATAAGTGGAAGATTTTTATGATAAAAAACTACCAAACATTGATAAAAGAAAAACGTTGCAAATAAGTGGAAAGACATCCCACATTCACAGATTGGAAAAATTAATATTAAAACGACCATACTACTCAGAGTGAACTTAGATTTAATGTAATCTCTATCAAAATACCAATGTAATTCTTCACATAATTATTGATTTTGAAATTCATGTGGAAACATAAAATACCTAATTACCCAAAGAAATCTTGAACAAAGTCTGAGACTACATGCTACCAGATTTTGAAATATGCTATAAAGCTATGATAATAAAAACAAAATGGTATTGGCATAAAAAAGACAAAACTAAAGGAATGAAGGAGAAATGATAATCATACTTCCATAACCATATTAGTATGTTTCAACAACAAACCATACTAACCGTATTAGTATGGCTAGTACTAATATTGGCATAAAATATTTTTAGGGCATAAAATATTTTTATGCCAACTAATATATTAAAATAGTATTTATTTGTCATATACGGCCTTTAAACAACCTTTGTTGCTTAAACATACTAATGTTTGTGACAAAGCAAACCTGTCCTCTCAGTAGATGAAAGCAAATGGAAGAGACTTGTATCCCATGATCCCCTTTGAGGGCACAGTCCCAGAGAACCATGGAGCTCCCATAAGGCCTCATCTCTTAAAGGTCCAGAGCACTTCTTAGTCACACCGTCCTGGGAAAGCCTTTCATATTTGGACGTTCAATGGCCAAACTACAGCATGAGGAAAAGAGAGTCGTAATAATTTACTGTCTATATCCAATTGATGTTTTCAAATTTTTTCTAATTTTATGACTAACTTACCAGAGTGAGAATAAAGGAATAACGAACAGTGGTTTTCTTTTAAATTTTCAGTATGATTTCAAAGAAACAACATTTTTATATTAAGTAAACTTTGTTGTTTAAACATATTAAGTGATGGAAGAATATTGGTGTAGGTCTTAGGCAAACAGGATACTTCCTTCTCGTGGTTCTATGGCATTCCACCGCACGAACTTCAAGTTACCACATGTAGTCTATATTTCCCCCTTGTTCAGAGATTGTAGCATATACAGCAGCTATGAATATTTCTGTACACGCCTTTGGTAAACATACTTATGTACATGTCTTTAGCTATGGACGTAGGGGTAGAATTCCTGAGTCATGGAGAAGAATCATAGAACTATCAGATAAAAGTGTGCATTTTTAGAAAACATCAGCATTCTGAGGTTGAATTGCTTTCACTGTCTACTGCAAGGCATGAGAATGATCTTTAGCTCTTTACAAGTTATCACATCTTAGAGAACTATAACTATGAAGGTAGAATTCTACTATCCAAGTGTGGTGGCCCACATCTGTAATCCCAGCACTCAGAAGGTTGAGGCAGGGAGATCATTCCAGGTTTGAGACTAACTTGGGCTACAAAGTAAACTCAAGGCCAGCCAGAACTGCATAGTGAGACCATGTCTAAAAAAGACCAAAAAAAGTAGAATTCTAACATGAGAAAAAGTGATCTATTGCTTCTGACCCTTAGTAAAGTTTTATTTTGTCTCTCCAATTACATTTTGAAATACTGGAAGAAAACAAAATATCTCTGGCTTTTAAATTATATTTGATAGTGCCAGGTATTTATTAAGTTTCAACTGAATCAAAGTTGTAAATTCCTTAAAATATTTGAGATAACCTATTTAAACCTCAAAAAAATGTAAGCAAAACAAAACAATTTTTCCTCCCATCAGGGAAAGTTAAGACTTCAAAACCATTTCTTCTTTGCCAACATGAGGACTATGTTGCATTTTATTACTCCTTCTTAAATTTTTTTCTAAATTGTAAACTTTACTGTTTCAAATTTTCATCTTTCAACTGAACAGCAAGGTTAAATTTCCTAAAAAAAGCATAAGTGCTAATGAGTCTGGCAAACAGGTATTATTGTCTTCTTTTGTAAAATCATTCATATGTATTCAAATTGTTTTGGGTTCTCAGATCATGTACCTGCTATTAAAATGGCTCCATGTCAACTTTGGACTGTATAATTCACTTCATATCTGGTGTGTTAGGTTAAGAAAAGTTCCAAGTTAGTGTCAAAAGTGTTTCCCACTTTCAGGCAGACACATGCCATGGTTTTTGACCAGCACATTAAACCTGAATACCAGTGGTGCCTGGGCTTAAGCCACATCACCAGAAACATTTCATCTGGGGCCGTACTGTGCCATAAACAATCTTCTTTGAAGCCAATGCAAACTATGGTAAAGTTAGGTGACACCTTCACTTGGCCATGCATAAAACAAGCACATGACACTCATATCAAGAAAGCAAAAGCTTTAGAGGTATCTGAAAGCCAAGCCTGGGAAAGATTGCAAGGAGGAAAACTCTGTAATTTGTGGATCATTTCCTTTTAAGCTTGGTAACTTGTCTAAAACTTCAGAGAACTTACTCTAACTTTTTGATGCAAAGTACGTAAGGTTTAAAGAGTTATAATTTGGACAGGCACAAGAAACAACATTTAAAAAGCTCAAGATCGCTTGTGCACCTTTTTTTTTTCTCTTCACAGTAGGAGTTAAGCTGGAAGTTCTGAATCAGGAGTGTAAATGCATTGCAGTGTAACAAAAAACTTTTTGAGAAATAGTAAAAGAAATGCAGATTAATTACCTAGCATTTCATTTTCACATCCCACTCAAGTTACAATTATCCAAATCACTGTATGTAGTTTGTTTAGGATTGAGAAAACTGCAAGAGATGAACTATCTCCAAATGTATGATGAGGCCCTGTGTTTCTTGAACTATTCCCAAACCGGAATAAAACATATACAAACACAATACATTATTCATTAGTAGTATAAGCCTCCTCCTTCTATAAAATTTTGGAGGCAGAGATCAAAAGAGATTCATCTGAACATTCATTTATTCAAAGTATTGAGAGTGAGCTACAACACTTCCATGTAACAGCAAATGCGTTTGCGTGGTGGTCCTCCCAAATAAGAGAGATCAAACATCTGGTTGGTGTCAGATTTCCACTAACTCTCCCGAGCCGATGACGCATATCTCTATGTCATATATTCTCTTTCCACTCTGCATCGCTTCCACCTTAAAATTACAACATTGAAGTTGTATTCTGTTACCTGAAATTATGCTCTATACTAGAATTATACATATTTTAACCTCAGTGTGGATAATCTAAATTGGATTGTACTTCCTCATAAATACTTCTTAGAGAACATTTTTGAAATTGCACCTCTACTACAACTAGGAAACAATGTTTTGTTGCCACTATAGGATTTACTACAGTGAATGCATAGAAGATGAAAGAAAAATCTTCTTTCTTTTGAAATGGATGAGTGCAGGTTTGATGAAATTGCTTGTGTGTGGCTTACATATTCTGCATTTCAATGTAAGACTTCATATATTCGAAAGAGATAAACATGGGAAAATGGTAACTTATAAAACTATTCATATCAGTTTATATCTCAATTAAAATTATTATCCAATGTTTATTCTTGCATTGATAGATATCATTCCTTTTTTAAACAATCAAGAATCGCTTCAGTATATCTTTTTATTGACTTGGTACTATAAAATACAGGTGTTGGAATAACATGTTTCTGAGTAGTCTAAAAGCTTCAAACCTGGTCAAGCAGGGCTCTAACTCCATACTTTGGAAAGACTCTCAGATTACAAACCCAGACACTCACAATCACACAGTTTATTAAGGCTTTCTGGAACAGCACCTACCTGGGCTCAAACGCTGGGATAGCCCAGCTCAGGTCTCTAAACATGCTCTTCTGGTGAACACATTTCACTTGCCAGACTTTTCTACATATTTGCCCCTGTATTTTTCCAGTAGAAGGTAATTGTGTCCAAATGTTATTTTTGAGTGACACCATTGCCCAAGTCAAGCATAACTTCATTATGTGGAAGGATTTGAGTAGAGGTTACTTAAGGAAGAAAAAATACATTTTTTTGACTAACAACTTTCCATTTCCCTATTGGATTAAGCACCCCCTTTTTGCTTTTCTATGTACTTTAACTTGTGATTAAGAAAAGGAAAAAAATTTCACAAAACTGGATAACTTTGCAATGTTAGAAAACTACTGCAAAGATAGGAGACTGTCACTGCTTTTGAGAATTTTTAGCTTATTTTATGTTATGTGGGTTTATTTATATTCTTGTCTTGAACCCTGCAAATGTTACAGATTTTCTTACTCCTGTGTAGAATTTAACCTGCCAGAAAAGCCAATTTTCAAACCATTTTAGATTTCTGGAGAGAAACAAATTTTTATGAAAAAAACCATAGTTTAGCATTCAAGAAACTTCAAGGAATAATCCTGAATACCTTTTCAGCCTATTCCCAGGACTGACCCTGAAACAAGTGTTTATAGGCATGAAATGTATTCCAGAAGAGCCCCCAGGTGAACGCAGGAAACAGCCTAGGAAGGAAGACAGAGAAAGGGCAGGGTGAGAACAGGGACAGTGTCAGGCAGTCAGAACTTCAGCCTGATTCCCTTGGGAGCTCCGAGTGCACATCAGCATTGCAGGTGGCGCTACCAACAAAGGGGTTGACTTTTCAACTGTGGCGTCAATCAATCTTCTGTGTGTCTGTGGCTGGGTGGGAGCAGGGGAGGCCGCCCACTTGGAAAGCGGGAAATGAACTCCCAGGAAATCTTCCTTCTGTGTTTTTCCAGGAACACCAACTCCAGTAAATTCAGTTCCCCAAAGGGAGATACAAGATTATGTCATCCATCAATGGCCTTTTACCCTTAATATTCCCTTGCTATCTTACATCCTTGTGAGAAAGGACCCTTTCTTTTCTCCTTTATAGAGATTTTGTGATACATGGTTAAGTACACTGAAAAAAAAAAAAAAAGCTTCTGTAAGTAAAACTGTTTAACCCCAAATTTACATAAGCAAATGTCTTAGGAAGCATTTTGACAAGTATCTGTCAGTATCCAGGGAACACATTTTGAGAAACACTTCTCTAGGATTTTAGGATGTCTCCCTTCTTCAATAAGTCGTGTGCTATTCTACCTTCCTCACTTCATTTATAATAGCTTTTTGCCTAGCATATAATTTTCTCTTTAGAAGAAATACTATAGGAAATCATTTTTGTCTCTTATAAAATACATTACAAACCACTAAGATTACTGCTATTACAGTTTTCCCCATTTTCTACTTGTGCATCATTTCCTTTGTCTCCCTCTGCAAGGTAAAGCCATTTTTATCTTTCAAAGCTAGTGTTTAGCACTAGTGCAAGGAACAGCTAAAGGGAAGTTGTTAATAATCACATACTAAACTGAATTAAAGTACTGCTTAAATTTCATGATGATCGCCCTCAAAATTTTTATGTGTTTATCTGGGAAAGAGAATCATGAGTTTTAGACTGTTTCCCAAGCCAAGAAGAAATTTAATCCAGTGCAGCTGAGTTTCTTTAGTAAGGTGATGAGCTGAACTTAAGAAGGAAAGTAGCTGAAGAACTTATCAATGGGGAATAAAGGACAGTGGGCCAGAAGGAGGGTACAGATAGATTTCTCACCAGCTTTGAAGATTATCTACTGTCCACATTGAGGTGAAAGTGACTTAAAAAGATATCACTTTCTGTAAAGACAGTCTTCAGGGCATCTCATTATTTTCAACAGAAAAAACATAAAATGGTAACGCTTTTATACGCTTAATTCAATGAGGTTGCTCACTCCCGAGGTAAGTACAATTGTCAGGGCTACGGTTGAGCCAGATTGCTAAGGGGAAAGTTCTATCTTCTATTTTTGTTCTCAGTTTATTGATGTGACCTTAACTAGGAGCGATGTTTTTGCTGATGAGTGTGCGTCACACATTCTACAGGGGTTTGTTTGCCTGAGCAGTGATGTGGGAAGTCAGCAGTGGGCTGAGAGAGACAGGAGGTCGAGCCAGGTCTGTCCCGGAGCATCCTCTGTCTGCAGTGGGGACCAGCTGCTTCCCCACCAACTCTGGCCGGGGTGACTCGTGACATCTCACCCTCTGCAAGCCTCCTCCCCGTGATACCCCAGTATCCCTTAAGTTTGTGACCCCTGAATTGAAATCTTTAGCTCTAAACTCCAGACACAAAACTAATATGTAGTCACAAGTGTCACAGGATTTCTGCCTCAGGGCTTGCAAATTCAAAATATTTCAAACCAAGCAGAAACTTGTCTGAAGAAATTTTTCTATACTAGCTCTTTTCTTTAATGTCAGTGGGACCTATAGTTCCCTCTGTTACAATGTTTGAAAATAAGTCTTATTTTTGCCTGGAGCAGCGGTGCATGCCTATAATCCCAGTGATTTGGGAGGCTGAGGCAGGAGGATCATGATTTTGAGGCCAATTAGGCAACATAGTTAGACACTGTCTCAAAGCTAAAACAAAACAAAAGAAAGAAAGAAAGAAGGAAAGAAAGAAAAGGATCAAATGTGTAGCTTTGTGGTATATCACTTGTCTAGCCTGTGTGAGGCCCTGAGTTCAGTTGGAAATATCACACATACACACACACACACACATGCAATATTGATTGTTTCCTCTTCCTCAAATTCAACATTTTAGTAACTTTGCTTTTTTATTTTATATTGTTTCACCCTGTTCTGTTTTTGTGTGGAACTTGGGGTCAAAACCAGAACTTTTTTCCTGAACTCCATCCCCAGCCCAGATTTTATTTTTCTGAGGCAGGGTCTCCCTGAGTCACTAGCTTTTGAGGCTGGCTGGAACTTGTAGTTCTGCTGCCTCAGTCTCTCAGAGTGCTGCGATGAGAGGCCTGTACCACTGCAGCCCGCTCAGGCTATTAACTGTGAATTTCCTCTACTATAGCTGTGAATTCCAGCTTTCCATTTACATGGCTCCCCATAGTGCATGCTCTTATCCACGCTTGAGGACATGCAAATCCTCTTAACTGCCCCTGCAACCACAGCATGTCTTCCCATTAATGTATCTTTGTCAGTACAACCAAGGTTATTTTTCCAGTACCTAGATGGGTTAGGTTATGTAGCACCTTTGCTTAAACAAACAAGGGACACATAAGCAACCACTTTGATAGTTTCTCCATTTATATAAAATAAAATACACGTACTTCACAATGGCTTAATCAGTTTTTCCTTTTTCTCTTCACCATTATCCCTCTTGTAACATATTAGAAATCACTTCCTTTTCCAAACACATCCTGAACTTTCATGGATTCACTCCGGTATCACAGTTTTAAATGATCTTTCATGTCTACTGACTCTATCTGGTGAAATCACAATTACTTCTTAGGGCATAGGTAACACTTTATATGAAACGGTATATGAATATTTTTCTGATCATTCTATCATCAATGGCCTCAAAACATTTTGCTTATTCTCTTAAATAGGAAGTGATTTATATTAAAGTGAGTCACATGCTCACCTTGAGTTTTTTTTTGTTTTTTTTACTGCGCTGGGGATTGAATCAAGGCCTTGCATATGCTAAGCCAGTGCTCTGCCACTGAGCTACACCCTTAGCCTCAGTCTTAATTTTGTTCACTTTTCTATCTTTAGAACTTAGTAGGTGCTTAAGACATATTTAGCAAACTAATTATTGAATTTAAATCAGAAGATTTTGATTTAAAGAGAATATACATGCAGAATTCTATGAATTCAGGAAGAAGTTGGTAGATATTAAAGTATATGTTTAGAGTGGATTTAATTTGGGGGTTGGGGTTTATTTTTATGTTCCTACTAAAGTCAGGTAAAACTTATGCCCTTGATTTGTCTCAGTCAGTCTCATTATTTAGTAGATAGAGTTTATTGTGATTCTTTTACCTTGAAATAAAATTAAGGACTCTCGTTCTTTGTACTCCAAAGACATTTTATAGAGTCCTTGTTAGACACTGGATTTCTGCAGGGGAATTAAAAAACAAACAAACAAACAAACAAACATGAATTTCTTTGTGCCATTTGTTAAAATAGCTCTCATCTAAAATACATTGTATTTATGGGCACAATTTTGCTTATAATTTAGTGATAAAACAAGCAACTACCCCATCAAACATAAAAACAGTAACAGCTATGGCTACTCAGAAAACTCCCTCCCAACATGTGTTGAATTTTGAATGACAGAGATATTAAATGCAAAAGACTTCAGGGTGGTCTCTAAATATCTCAGGTTTGTTCACATTGCTCTGTGGCATGTACTTCTCAGGTGAGGGCACTGGATCTTTTGATGACATGGCAGGGTCAAGCTTTTCATCATGTTTAAAGGACTGACACCAATCTCTTCACTGCCTTGGACCACAATGTAAAATCTTCTTCCGGTTTGATAGTTGACATTCTCCAGCACACAAGAAGCCATTAGCATCTGTCATGTGACTGCTCTGAGGATAATGAGAATACCTTGGCCATGTACGTGGGTTGGAAAGAAATGACTTTATTCTAAGTACAATAAATCTAAATAACACAAATGCAGTGGGAGTGTTGCTAAATAACACTGGAACCTCTTGAGGCACTTTGGAAGAAAACAAATCATTTTAGTAACAATTTTTTCTTCTCTTTCTCCTAACTCAAGCAATTCAAAAATATCATACAGGCAGATCCTGTGTATTCAACTCTAGCTGTACTTCCTGGAGGCTGTCCGCAGGGCTTTTCCTGCAGGGAGGTCACCAGGAGTCAATGCAAATCAGGCTGGTTGCCCCGGGTCTCCTCCAGGACCCTCACGGCACATGCCATTCCAGGACAGCAACTGTGTAGGCAAAGCAGTACTACCAGGGTGTTGAAAGAGAACAAAATAAGGTTGTTTATTGTCCTGTTTAACAGGAAGGCAAGCTATTCCTCCTGGTTTTTAACCCTCTGCTCCTGCCCAGCAGAAAGGACCACTGAAGCAGCAGGCTGTGTGTGTCCTCTCTGGGCTTCTCAGATAGCTGCCCTGGGTGAGGTACAGGAAGGACAGAATCTTAACTCTGAAGTTCTGCTTCCTGTCAGACCTTTTAATGCAAACTTAACATCCATTCTATTTAATGCTCCTTTGTCCGAGAGACATAAATAAAGCATAAATATGTGTCTGACTGCAATGAATTAGTTTCCCAACAGGTGAAGGAAACTTTGCCAAGATTCTGTAGTGATCTGGTCAATGTAGATAATGCGGTGCATTAAGGTCAGAAGCTGGCACTCGTGGTTCTATGAATAGATGTAGACTTAGCATTTGTGGGAGGCTTTGAAGAGGACGAAACAAAGCCACGAGCAGCCAATGGTCCTTCCTGGCTTTGATTTTAGTTAGCACTTTCACGTAAGATCAGGCCCTTTTAGTAGCATACAGAGCATTTTTATTCAAATATGAAAAGTTAATAAATCTTTCCTTACAAGTGGATTGTTGCCTAAAACACTATTAATTCTATGTACGCATCACTTAAAGATAATTGAGAACCCTATGTTTATTCTGCCCATAGTTTCATTTGTTATTTTTTTCCTGAATAAAATTCCTGAGTATTTCCCCAAGTAAAGTTATATCATTGAAGATGATTGGCAAGGATCGCTGCTGAGACTTGTGTTCTCGTCCTTGGGTGGCCATTACTTTCCTGCTTGACTTCGAAGAAGTCACCTAATCTCTCTATTTTATAGTTTAACCCTCCATACTTACGCAGTTGCTGTCCTTGATCACTAACATTCCTTTCAGCTCTGGAATGTTATGAAAAAAAAATCAAGATAATTATCCTATCTTTTGCCATCTTGAGTTAGTTATGCAATGCATTCAGATCTGTTTAAATGATAATGTGGCCATTTATTCCTGATGCTTTTGTGGTCCATTTTTTTATTATTTTATTTTATTTTTTCCAGAGGTACCCAGGATTGAACTCAGGACCTTGCACTTGCCAGGCAGGCACTTATTCCACTGAGTTATATCCCCAGCCCCTTAGTCCATTTTCTTTTGCCAAGAATACAACAGCACAAAAGGGGTACATTTGAGTGGATTTCATTTAGCTTAGAGTTCTGGAGGCTCAAGAGCCATGCCGGGTGATTGGTTTCTCCCTGACAGTCTTGCGGGAGTGCAGGATGTCCCGTGACAAGAGACAGGGAGCGTGTGTGCATCCCTGGGTCTCTCATCTTTCTATGAAGCCCTAGGTATTCAGTCATGATGACTCCACTCTGGCGACCTTACCCTTTCTCCCTCCACAAGGCACTGTCTCTCAATGCACGGTCTGACCATGTTCCTACTTTTCTACCTCACTATGGGCATTGAATTTCAGTAAATGAACATTTGGCAGATGCACGCAAACCATATCCAAACCATAGCGTCAAGTTCTCCGCATCATTTTTATTAAAGTTTACTTGTGTTTTCTGCATGGAAGTCAATGACCAATTTGAACTGTTTCTGCCCCCTAAGTGATATTCACTTTCCTCCTTTCTCTGGGCTCTCGGTTCAATCCTGAAGCTCGAGGACAGTTTGCATGAATGTCCTTGAACAGCAACTGGGATAATTAGTTATAGTCCTCTCCAGGTGCTTGAAACATTTAGTGGTTTCTTTTGTTCACTTTCTTTAGTTCCACTTTTTTCCCTTTTCCCTCTCAGCACTTCCTGATTCCTACAAGCCCTGAAAGTATTGTTCCATAGAAGAAACAGTGCTTTGGGGAGCAGAGGGTGCTGTCTCCCGCTTTTGCATAAACAGATGGGAAATGACTGAGACAGCTTAGCCCAGTACTTGCAGCTGAGCTGACGTGGAACAAGTGGAATTCCCTTCCTTTCAGCATAGCTTCTCCCTCTTCTGTCGCTTTAAATCTCCGTTTCACGAAGCAGGGATTTACAAGGTGTAGACAGGACTAAGACATGAGGTGGGCAGGTGAGTCAGACACCCTTGAGACTTCAAAATCTTCCATGTTTCCACTGACTTATCCTGTCCTTGGCACTGCCGAAGTGACCAGGTCCTCTTGGGCTTTAACATGTTTCATGAAGACCTAACCCGACCACACTTTGGCTGATAAACACATTCAGAATTTCTCCTCCTGTCCTGGAGAATCTTTGTACTCACTGGGGTATAAGATCCCTAAGGAGACCTGGGCATTTACTCAAGTGTAGGGAGAAGAGGAAAGAAGGTTTTTGGGCTGACATTTTCTCTTTGAAGAATAAATCTATGGCCAGTGCAGAATAATTCTAGGGATACATTCTTACCCTTTCTTCAGACTCGAGAGTTTTACTTCAGTAGTGAAGATGTAGAATCTTCTAAGATGGAAGCAATTTCACTTGATACCAGCTTTATAAAATAACTTCTCTCTTTTCTGTTCTCCATCTCACTGTTCTCCTCAGTCATGCTTCCCTGGGCCAGCATTCTGAAATATACCAGTTTTGTGTGAGCTTCTGTTTGAAGTTAATCTTTCTGGGGGTACTCAGACTAAGACATGGCTGAATTCAGACATTATTTAGGAACACCTAAAATCATTCTTGCTCAGATAAATGATGATGGTTTGGAGTATTCCTTGTACTGAGAGGAGGAAGCCTATCTGTTCTTACAGGTCCATCCTAAATTTTCTGAAATTTAATGCTCTATAGCAAGGTAGCAATGCCGAAAGACAGAAAAGATAACACATGTAAGTTCACAAGGATTCTCTCTTTTCTCTTTGGTAGATAACAGTCTTTCCCAAAAATATTTTTGAAATCAAATATGTTTTTCCAGACTTATTTTTAAAGAGACGCTCACTTTAAAATGTTTCTAGTTATTTCTACAGATAGGTAGTGGGAAAAGATTTTGGAAATAAAATGCTACTGATGGAAACTGTTTTAAAATTCATGTTGGAAGAAAAAATTCTTGTCTTTTGTCTGTGCAACAGTTTCAACTTCACATTTGCCACTCTCCTCTAAACAGATTTTTCAGAGAAAACAGTAAAGTAGGTATTCATGTATTCAAGGCTTGTGGAGCGTCTACTGTGTGCGAGGCGCTGTTTTTCTGTGCTGAAAATTCAGCACTGGAGGAATAATTCAGGTCCCTGCTTTTATGGAGCTTACGTCTTGGAAGGAAAGAGATGAGATGAAAGAATAAATGAATATGTGAGCAAGATAATTTTAAAGATGACAGTGCTGTGAAGACAGCAAAATAGGGGGATGTCCAGTTTGGACGAGAGAATCTGTTTTCCAGTAGGCAGTTAGCAGAGATCTTTCTGTGTAGGTGATGTGAGCACCGAATATGCCCTAGAAGCTTGCTGTACAAAGCTGGGGTTAGAAATTTTCAATCCAAAAGTAAAGCAAGTGCAAAGGCCCATTGTAGGGGAAGGGGTTGATAAAGACCAGGGAAAGAAGGGACATGGTATGGCTTGAGGCAGTGGCAAAAGGAATCCTGGCATAAAGGAGACGGGAGGGCTTAGAAATGGCCAGCATCTCATCTTGACTACATTGATGAGTCAGCTTTATTTAAAATGTGAAAATCTGTGGAAGTGTAACAATGATATACAAGAGAACATATGCATGTATTTGTATACCATTCTTGCAATTGCTGAATATTAATATTAAAAAGTGTATAAATGATTTCATGAAATACCAGAATTAAAGCGTTTCACCAGCAAAGTGATATATTCTGATTTATGTTCAGATCACTCTGCCAGTGGCATTTCACTACTCCGAGTAAACCTAGGTCCCTTTGCCCTCTCTTCTTTGTACTTTTATTGCTGAAATATCTCCTGTATGTGCATTAAGAACCACATCAGACAATGCTGGAAAGCTTATTTCAACTTTCTAAAAAAAATCTAAACTCAAAAGAATTAACTTAGGGGTATTTTTACTCTTGTCAATGAAGTCATAATTCAATATCCTCTTTAAAAAAGATGTCATTCTTATTTGAAAAATTTCCTTTAATTATTCTCTCAGGGTAGATCTGGAGACAAATCCTCACAGGTTTTCTTCATCTGATGGAGTCTGGATTTTATCTTACTTCCTGAAAGATGTTTTGTCAGTACAAACTTCAGAGTTGACCATTGTTTTCATTAGCTCTTGGAAAAAGATTGTACCCTCTCTTTCTGGCCTCCAAAGTATATGGGGACACAGTTGCTGTCATTCTGATCTCTGCTTCTCGTAGGTAATGTGTCATTTTCTTTAGCTGCTGTCAGGAGTTTTTCTTTTCTTTCTCCTTAAGCTTTCTAAAGATCTACTGATAGAACATGGTCTGAATTTCTTTTTATTTATTGTCTGTGGTTCATTCACCTTCTCAAATACAAGTTTTTAATTCTTCAAAAAATTTAGGAATTTTCAAATATTATTTCTTCAATAATATTTTACAGCCTAAAACTCTTTATCACATTTTGGAACCCCAGTGATAAACATGTTAGATTTTCTGTCACTGGCCTTCAAATTCCTGATATTCTTTCCATTTTTTCCAGTCCACTTTCTGCTTATTCAGATTGGGAAATTTCTACTCTTCTAAGTTTAAGAACATTGTGTTTTCTTTTTTTCTGTCATATATATTTCACTATTCAATTGGCCAGTGAGTTTAACATTTTTGATTATTATGTTTTTCAGTTCCAGGATTTCTGATTTTCTTTTTCATGGGATTTCTCTGTTACTTTTTCACTTGTTTTTTATGTGCTTTACTTATTTGTTGCTGCATTTTCAATAGTTTCCTTTAAACTCTCACAGGATAGTTTCAACCTAGCTTGGACTAGCTATTGCATTTATTGGTTGCCATTTCTCAAACAAGGGGGATTTCTTTTTTTATTTTTTTAGGTATAGTAAGTGATATCCACTTGTGTTCTAGACTTCTAGGTTATTATGGATGCTAATAGTCTTTGCATGGTAGGAAACCACCCTATTCAAGTGTGGTGTGCGGTGCAGTGCAAGCTGTAGTACACAGTGTACATGGCAACTGCTTTTATCCACTCTGGCCAAAGCAAAACAATAGATCTTAACACCTTGCTCTGCCTCTTTGCTACTGGTGTAGCTAAAAGCTTTGCCACCTAATGGTCCTCCCCGATCCCTTCCTCAGTGCCATGGCTCATCTCTTCCCAGTGAAGGTGCAAGGCCTGCCTTGCTGACTCTGGTAGAAATAAGAAGTACTAAGGCACTAACCAACATTGCTCGTTCCACTGCACTGCTGCTAGGTGGTGTGAGTTCAGTTCCCCACTAGGCAAGGCTAGCATTAGGGAAGTAATTCATGTTTGAAAAGATTCCTGTGGTCCTCTGTAGGGGATGGGTTACCTTGAGACAAGCAAAGATGCAAGAGACACAGGGAGAAAGAAGGCTATGGAGATGAGAGACTGGTTTGTGTGTAGGTCTGCTGTAACACTTCTAGGAAAATCATTGTATCATTTCAAGTAATGCACACTTTATGGTGATTTTTATGATATATTGAATACTTATTTGTACTCATGTGGAGAATTGATTTCTTAGTGTGAAATTTATATAGGATGGAATTTCTTTGTTCCACATGAAAATTATGGGATATGATTTTTTAAAAATTAAACATTAAATTGAAATGGTTGAATTAATGTGTACTGTAGCTGAAATTTACTAGCAACAAATAAAAGAGCATAAACATTTGGCTCTTGGAGACCAGTAGACAGGGGTAGAATTCCCAGCCTCTTGATTTTGTGATTTCAAAATATGCATTTAAATTCATGAAACTTCACATTTCTCATCTTTGAAAAGGGTGTGAAAATACTCATTTATCAGAGAGCATTGAAATAATTAATATAGATTGATAAATATTAATTTATTTATAATAAGTAAGTATAGTCTGTGTTGTTCTATTTCTTTCTCAAAAGGCAATAGAGAATACATTTTTTCTTCTAGGTAATTTTTTCTCTATGTTGATATAGATAATTCTCTCAAAAGCAGGAAAAACCATTTAAATCAATATTGCATTTGGTTAAGTAGTCACACTGCTGATATATGCACGAGCAAACAAACAAATGGAAGAAATCTACTGATTTGATATTGTACTGTTTAAACTTGGAGAATTATAATTTTTGAGAAGAAAAACTTGTTTACTTTACTTGTGACAGCAGGATAATTGAGAAAATTATGGTGGACAGAACAAAAGTCCACCATAACTGACTTTTCCTTAAATTGAACCACCCAGTCTCAGTTAAGCAGGAATCTGGAAGTTGACATTTGCAGGTAGAATAACTCTAGTTAGTTCTAAGATGTCTAAACAACACAAACTCTTTTGTGTTTTTCTTTACTGTCTCAGAGTTGGCAATAAGCACAGTTTCCTGTGGGGTTTTCTGTGTTTTGGCCATCACATTCGTTGTTGGTGAGAGGAATTTTAAAAGAATGAGTTTGATTTCTATCCCTGTTAGTTGACTAAAAAAGTTCTCAAATATTTATTAAATTTCTACAGCAATCAAGGCATATTTAGAAATAACCTATGGGACAGTGTGTTACCAGATTTAGTCTGTAAGACAGATCTTTTTGGTCTCTCCCAAATCCTTTATCTTTCTCTCAAGTTTGCTCAGATGTCTTCTTCTTCCAGGAATCCAGGTGCTCAGGTGTTTTAGCTTTGGCAAGGAGATTTTAATTTTCTTAACAAATTTGATGCTCCCCTTCCTTTGCCAAGGATCGCCTAGGTGTCAGCATGACAGGCAGTTCTTGTCATTAAGTATGCTTCAGAATTCTTGAGAAACGTTTATTCATTCTTTGAATGGAAACGAAAAGATGAGCAAGAGTCCTAGTCACACAGGAGGCCGAGGCAGGAGGCTTAAAGTTTCTAGGGCAGTCTTGGCAACTTAGTGAAATATTGTCTCAAAATGGAACATAAAAAGGGATGGAAATGTAGCTCAGGGATCGAGTGCTTGCTGAGCATGTGGTGAGCATTGGGTTCAATCCCTGGCACCACAAATGAAAGAAGGTAGGAACAAAAACCGGATGTCCTTCCCCAGCACCTGTGCACAGCATTGATTAACTGAAAAACCCCAAACTATTGATGACATTTTGTGAACATAAGAGCAAAGTCCAAGGATAGAAATGAGTCTCTGACTAGCAGAGCAGACCACGTACTTGGGTGTCTCTCTTAACCAACCCTGACACTGTGCTGTCTACTTCTGGTGATGAGAAGACATAAGTGTAGAAGCCAGCTGAGTCAGGATTTGCCATCATTTACAGCTAGAGGTAAGCTGAGAAAATCCCACATCCACAGAGAACTGATAAAGCATAGACTGAGTGCAAGTGAGGTGCAAATGTAATTCCATGGAGTCTTACATGAGAAACACCTCAAGAGAAGTGAAGCTCAGAAATATTTTCTGCAAAAATTATAACTTTTGCTTGTGTCTTAGTTATTTTTCTCTCCTTGCTGACACAAAATACCTGATGCCCAAAATTAAGGAAGGAAAGGTTTATTTAGCTCACAGTTTGTGAAGGTTTCAGTCCATACTTGCCTGGCTCCAAGGCAGAGTGGCACATGGTACAGGACAACCATTCATGGTGACAGAAGATAGCAAGAGCAGGCAGCCTCTTTTCCTTCCTTACACTGTGTGCAAACTGCCCACACCAGGGCAGGTGTAGCAATCACACCCATATTTCCAATACTGGACTATGAATCAATCATAAACACTAAAAGCTGCCCCATGATTGCATGTGGCTTTGGGGGACAGCTAGACACAAACCTTAACAGCTGGTACCTATTTTGAGTTTTCTTTTGTATCATCTTCTTTATAATTTACCTATGTAATTATGTTCTGATTTGCTGTATAATTTAGGACTTTTTCATGCTCCTCTAACTTGTACCCTTAAAAATACATTATTTTGTTGCAGGTACGTATATGTGCTCTTGTACTGTAGGAACTCAGGAGTATTTGGTGAAGGAACAGGCAAGTAGTATACAGTACTATAAGACTTCTGGAGATGCTGAGGTCACTGAGGACAGCTGGAACCAACTTTCCAAGTACAGTTGGAGTGAATGGGAAAACTATCATGGAAGAATTTGAAAAGTTCCTTGACAGATTGAAGCATTTGATAGTGGAAAGCAGTCTGCAGGGTATGTTCTCGGGAGAAGAAGGATATTTAAAACACTGTGTGGACTTGTCTAGATGTCTTCATGGGTAGAGATAAAACTGGAAAATAGTGTGGAGTCTAACTGGGCATAATCTCTATAGCAAAGTGAGAGATTTATCATTTCCCCCTAAGAATTCTAGGGGAACTAAATGTTGGAGGAGGAGCACTGAGTTGTAAAAAAGTGGTTCTGATAGATAGTAAAAGTCCTACTTTTTGCTTGGGAATATAAAGACCTCTTTGTAACTTGGTTTATGACTAGATGCCTTTCAGCTGCATAACCTAAACCTTACCTTGACTGGATAAACTGTCTTGATCTAGGTCTTTTCTGAATATATAGTGTAGCGGGTGAATATTCATGGTCACAGGATTCAATATAGCAAATTGAAGTAACCATGGCCTCTGAGCTTGTTCCACCCTTTTGCCTGTGTCTTTCCTTCTTCAGACCTGTGCCTCAGTGCTTTCACTGGATGAAACTAAAAAGGTTTCCCTCTGCATTGCTGACAGCACTAGCACCACCTTTGAATACCCATGGCTCTGTGTTGAGCAAAGAGAGATTTGATGTCAATGGACTGCTAAGGGGAGAAAGCCTTGTTTTCACAAAACTAAAAAGAGCAGCAATATTATAGCAGAAATGGGTAGAGAGCATTTTTAACATTGCTACTAGGTTTAATTATGGAATTAAACAGAGCAGGCTGTGTAGAAAATGTGTCAAATGTGAACTCTCGCACAGTGTAGGTGCTGTGGAGTTGAGTGATGGGAAAGCGTGTTCAGTGATCGTTGGTAGGCTAAGCAGTGTAGTCTGGTTACACGCCCAAGAATACCTAGGCATAGTCCCAAGAGAAGTTTGTAATCAAATGCAGCTTGCAAAGAGAGTTTCAAATCTTACATGATTTTCATAATGAATGTTTTGGATTATCACAGTATGTTTTCCTATGCTCATTTTCATCTAGATGGAGGAGGGTTTTCAAGAGCCCATGCCTTATAATTTTTATTTCAGTTCCTTAAGGTACCCAGAATTTCCTTGCCAGAAGGATTCATGTAAAAATTAGAATCCATCTTGAAATTCAACTGAAGACTGCATCCTTCAGTTGTTTCAAAAAATTGAGAGCTGAACATATTGTAATCCTCAGAGCTGTCCCTAGACACACAATATTGCACAAGCTTTTGCCCATGTGTCTTTGTTTTGCAGATGAATATGCAACATTACATTAGAGCAACAAAAAAAATTAATCTTGGAATTGAAGAACCTAACAAATGTTGAATTGAAAAACAAGTTAGTTAACCTTAGGAAAGAGAAAAGAGGTGACTAGTAAATGCATTAATGCCTCAAATTTTAGAGTGATATTTTTATTGACAGTCAAGGGAAAGGGGAAGGAGTGACAGACTGCATATAGTACTAAATGCTGTTTTAAATAACTATCTATTGTTGTTCTCGTAAATACCATCTAATAAAGCTAAATTATTCAAATATTACTTAGGATTGTTTTCTTATAAAAGGCACCAGGCATGGAGCCAATCTCATTTCAAAACAATGAGGCAACAACAACAAAAAATTGAAATTGCACCATTCATATCAGCCATGGCTTAGAACACCTCGTTACTAGAATTGCTGGAATTCTAGGGTAAAAACTGGTAGCATTTGTTTTTACTGTCTCATGGAGATATCACTATGAAACTACCTCCTTGTTTAAAATGGTTTCATGGGTAATCTGTACAAAGATTTATTGTACATTCTTTAGTGAATCTATTCTTGTCTCCTTCAGTTGCATTTTAGACAGTTTCTAGTCTCCTTCCTAATTATTTAAAACACAATATTCACACTGATAAAAGGCATGACTTTGAATTTTCTACAAAGTTTAAGAAAAAGTCAAAGTAAAAATATTCTTTTAATGCCTGCGTTCCAGTAAAATGTTTCTATCTGGAAGGCAGGATTCCAGGTAATTTAAAAAAGAGAGGTTTTACTTAAATAGAGCTATCTCTATGTAAATGACTAGGTAAGTTCCTAAACTGAAAATGATTGACCAGCTGACAGATTCACTTCTATAGCTTTGGAAAAGAAACACTTTTACTTACATTCTATTTGGTAGTGTCTCATGGCTGAAGTGAGAAGTATTTGGATAGAGAGGTCATCCCCATCTTTCCCATACTTTATAAGTCACATCAATCCTCTGCAAGGTGTGTCCCCTGTCCCCTCCTTTTACTGTCTTTTGGTTTCTCTCATTCAGATCTCCCTTGGCAGTGCTACCTCTCATGCTGACATTTTGGATGATGAAATGTGTCACTGTATCTTACACTCTTATTCAGAGAGTTTATCTCTACAATTATTCAACTAAGCCAAATGATTTCCCTGTATCCTGCCATTTTTGCTTATTGCAGTGTTTACTGAAAATGTGTTTACCTTTTGTATTTATTCAGGTTTAAGGTATTGGGTGGCTCTAGGATATTTTCATTTTCATTAATTTTGTTGACAGTGTTGGAAAAAATCCAAGTTCAGCACTATAAACATAAGATATGTCATTTAATGCCTATTATATATGTTGTTTAAAAGCTTAACAGTTCCCTCTCCAATATTCATAAGTTTGTTAGGATTTACTGAGATGCAGTTATCAGTCTATTCTGTGCTTATAACTTAAACAGAAGTCAAAGAAGGAGCAAGCTCAAGAGCAGATATGTTTCAGTCTATAAAGAGTGTTATTTTAGCTTCATTTATTTTCATGATTTATTAGTTTTCCTTGCATTATTTCATGATGTAATAACTTTGGTTTGAGTGATATGTGTTTATGGATTTTGTGATTGTGAATGATTTTGTAAATCTCAAAGAAATTTTTTTAAAGAAATAGAATTCTTCCAAAATTTTCTTTTATAGACAAAATATCTAGTGATTTTTAGAACAATTTTTCTCAGAACAATTTTATTTATTAAAATCATAATTTTAGGAACCAAAACTTTATTAGAGATGTATTCTTTCTTTTCCTTTTTCTTAAAGTTGCTAATATACAAGAGATCCGTGGGGAACCGTTTTTATTAATATAGTTGTAGAGAGGTAGGCCTATTGATCTGTTTACCTATGTATCTATCATACCTGTAAGTAATAGCTCCTAATTACCCTGTAAAAATTAATTTACTGTTAATGGAATTTTCATTTTTTAATGTTAACTCAAGTGAAAACTTTAGACTTCTCAGGAATAACACAAAAACTAAAAGACAATGAATAATTGACTGCAAAAATGTTTTGAAGGATTTTTAATTAGAAATCTATACTTAACCATGGAGAATAAAAAGTACTTTTTACTATTTACATTGTCCAATAACACATTTACTTATCCCATAAGGTCCACTGGATAAGGTACACCATCAGCCAGACTAAAACAAGAATAATAAAGACATGAGATTTTGGGAACAGAAGATCCAACATAAAGAGTAACAAAGGGAAGACCTGAGACTCAGTGCTGTGCCTCTCTTGTACAGGACAATCAGCTCAGAATGAAGCCCTGCAGTCCCCAAGCCACGTTCTTCTTTAGGGTGATAGACTGCTTGACACATCTGATCCTCCAGAGAGGAAGTTTATTGAGGAAAAGTGGAAGAATTTGGAGGTGAAGTAATAATACATATAAAGAGAATCAAGCATTTGAACAAAACTAGAAATAAACAATAATTAGAGAAAACAATAGAAATGGAAAACTGATCATAGGTGTCAATTTATTGTCATAATTATATATGTTTTCACTATTAATACAAACAAGTTAAAATATAACTATCTGCAATGATAACGGGACATGGTGGGGCCAGTCTGAATCTCAGGGGTGAGGTTTTGAGAAGAGAGAATGCCAAGAACTTAAATTCAATAAGTGACAGAATAATCCTGTTAATTAGAGGTACAGTAAATTATGCCAACATAACCAGTTAAAATTACTAATAAAAGAATGTTATTAGAAACATGGTCATACTTACCAATATAAAAAGATAAAAATCTGTAGCTTTGGGGAGGGAAACATATCAGAGTAGAGATTGGATACTGCTAATTTTTAGAATAGAATTTGTAAAACTACTCCATTTTAAAAAATTTAAATGTTTGTGTTTTATTTTAATAACACTGTAGGTTTCATTAAAAGGTTAAATAAAAATAAAGTATTGAAACTCATCAAAACAACAACAACTGAACAACTGAAATACAAAGTTGGAAGATATTCCTAAAACTCGTGGATAAGAAAATGGCCAGTAATCAGACAACATAGGGATACCTGAAGCTGCTGAAAAATTTAACTTGGTTGTTTACTGATGGGCTTACTTTGATATGATTGTCTTGAACATATTTGAATGTAAGCAACACATTATTCTATATTTTTAAAATTTCCAATAGGTACATTGAGATACTAGCATGTGTTTTTACAAGACATTTTGAATTTTTCAGGAAAGAAAGCAGGGTATAAATGAAAAATACTGATATCAGGTTAAGGGTTCAAGGGTAACACAAATGCAACAAACTAAGGGAAATAAACCATTCATTACGAACAATTACAGTCATAGGAACCAATAGCCTACTCAAGATCACATGCTCTAAACTTACTGAATTAATGCTTTAAATGACCATTGTATGGTCACCTTGTGCTATGTGTTGTGTCAGACACAAAATATAGATTTTCCTTTATGAAGTCAAATGAATTTGCATTCGAGAGAATGTATTCCAGTTCATAATTATAGAATACAAGATGGAAACCACAATTATTTCGTACGTGAAAAGGATAGTTAAAGGAAATGAGAGGATTGTTAAGTAAAGTGAATATTTTGTGGAAAGCTCCATTTGAGGTGAGAGTTGTGGGTGGGAGGCTTTCCAGGGTCGGGCAAAGGGCACAGGGACTGACATGGAGAGCGGCTGGCCATGGGTGCAATGCATCAAACTGTAGGGGAAAGCACATTGGCAGGTCATAGAAAAGCAAGGGATATAAATGGGAAAAATAACATAGTTCTGACCAGATAATTGAAGAGTATAGGTTTTGCTACACTAAACACTGAAAATTATTTTAGGTTCTAAAAATATTTTTAAGATGATTTGTTTGGAAAATAGTTATAAGGAAAAGAGAGAGGGATGGCTCCTGTGGCCCATAAGATCTGCTAGAGATTGTGTGTGTGAATTGATTAAAGCCTCATTAGGATGGAACTGGAGACACAGGTATAATTAAAAACAATGGGAATTTGTGAAATTATCTATATTTTATATGGATCCAATTAACTCAAAGGGAAAAGGTTTTACCCTTAACTACAGTGGTTAATTTCAGGTAGAAAGTTTGGTGAAAGGCATTTGAAAAGAAATTATAACATCTGTAGCCAGTTATCATCAACATACTTGGAATAACACTTCTTGTCTTTTGTTCTTCTGGAGCATGAAAGATGTGTGATTAACCTTGTTTCGTGGCTATATATAGTAGCAGCAATGGTACAGGCAAAAGTGGGAAGATGAGCAAGCTTTTATTATACAAAGATGAAGATCTGAAGCAGAGGAAAGCCGGGAAACTGTCTTATGCACCCAAAGTCCCACCCACTCCTCACAAATACTGAAACAACCAAGTCTTTATTGCATTTCTTCAACTCTATTTGTCCCAATAATGATTTGAGGTCATACGCTTGTTTAGCTGATGTGCACCTGGGTACTTTTTCAGATGGCAGGTATTTATGAGCAAATTATTTCTTTGTTCTGTTCTGTTGAATCTCTAAGGATCTATCATTGCAATGAGACCTATACAAGTAAATGCAATGAAGTGCTTGTATGCACATAGTTCAGTAAATTCCTCACATTTTATGCTTAAAAAGTTAGAACTCTGAGATTCTTATGATGAGCCAGGTCTAAAGGCTAATTAAGACAGTAATGTGATCAAATTGTTAACTAGGATTGGAGGTCCCACTTAACCCAGCTATTCCCCTTCCGGGTATTTTTCCAGAAAAACTGAAAACATCATTCCACAGGGATATACATGCACCCGTGTGTGTAGCAGCACAATTTGTCATAGCTAAATCTTGGAAACAGCCCAAATGCCCATCAACTGAGGAGAGGATAGAAAAGGTGTGGTGTTTTATACAATGGAGTGTTACTCAGCTTACATTCAAACTTAGTGGCACATATGTGGCCAAAGTTCTTTTTAAAGTTTTGAGATATTTACATTGCATGAAGATACCTGGAAGGGGAACAGCTGGGTCCAATGGAATGTTTATTTTTCTAGTTTTAGTTTTTTTTTTTTGAGGAATCTCCATGCTGATTCCCATAGTGGTTGTACTAGTTTACATTCCCATCTGCAAAGTAGAAGGGTTGGGTTCCTTTTTCCCTGCAGCCTCGCCAGCATCGGTTATGATTTGCTTTCTCCATGATAGCCGTTCTTTCTGGAGGGAGATGGAATCTCAGGGCTGTTTTAATTTACATTTCTCTAATGTCCTCATAGGTCTTTTACAAAAGGGAAAGGCAAGAGACAGAGGGATAGAGGAGGAAAAGAACGGGAGAAGATGGCAAGAGACTCAAGACGTGTCATGTGCACGCACCAAGTCCCCACGAGAAATGCAATTATGATGCACTGCAAAAATGTACCAAAGAAAATAAACATAATATTAATATTATAACCAATGAGGCTAAGCATGGCTCAGGTTGTCTCAGCCATCTGCATAGGTGAGAGGTAAGAGGCAGAGGAGACGTAGGTGGGGGTGAGGGGAAGGTAGAGAGACAGGGAGAGAAAGCTCCTCTCAGTCCAGTCTGTGCATATTTTGTAAATAGAAAGGACAAGGTGCTTTGTTTGAACATCTAGCTTGGAGGCACAAAATTCAAACTCACATTTTGTTTCCTTCTATTTGGATAGTTTGTCTAAATTTGGTTTATTCAGTAGAGCCCCAGACTGGTTCTTCTCTTTTAATCAGATGAAATAATCACAGCTTCTTTTCTTTCCGAACAATGATAAATCAAGCAGACCTACAGGGCTTGTGTTTTTCTATTTATTTCTCTTGTACATTTCTGAGAAGTATGAAACCAACTGCTGCTCTTCTCTGGTGGTATGAGAATTCATAACTTTATCAAGAGTTGCTGAACTAGGACTGGTTTTCCACCTCACATTCTGCTTGGAAGAAGAAATATGCATTAAAGAGGGACCAGGGTCGCTGTGTGTGGTGACTGCGGATTTACCAGTGTTTGTTCATAGTGGCGGAGCACGGTTGGCACTTGCCTCCTCCCGCCTATGCACAGCGCGTGCCCTCCTAAGAAACTGCTTCTCAGCCTGAGGTTTAGAGGGCTTACCTCTCTCCTCTGATGCACTTCTCGGGATTCATACAGAGAAAACTGCCTTCAGGAGGACAGAGGCAAGACATGTAGCAACGCCGAGGAGAACTTGGAAACTTCACAGCCATGGTCGCCACCCCAGAGGAGGCAGAATAAGAAAAAATTAACCTTCAGGTTTGCGCTGGAGATGTGTGCCACCGATTGCAAGACCATCTGAAGAGGCGCTTGGAGCGCACATGAGAACTTGATAGGAGAAAGGGCTCTGAGGACTTATTCAATCAGTCATATTCAGCGACTGCATAGAGCACACATTATATACGTCGTGATACAGCAGAAAAAAAGAAGTCTCTTCTTCATTGAAGGAGACAAGGGGTGGTGCTGAGTCATGGTTTGTTGGCTCAAAAGCAAGCATACTGGGTGCACATACGGCCAGTTTTAAAAAAAACAAAACAGACTCTACTAACTACATGTGCACCCAGGGAATAGCCGGAAGTACACACTGAAAATGTTAACAATAGTTATTTCCAAATAATGGGATTGTGGATGGTTTTAATTTTCTTCATTATCTTCTACTGTATTTCTAAATTTTCTACAATAACATATATTAGTTTTGTATTTAAAGAGTTAGCTCCAGTAAATTGTATCTATTACAGGAGGGAGTGCAAATTTATAAAGGGTTGTCAAAACACATGGTGAAATGTTTCAATTTTTAGAAAAGATTATTGCCATTAATACCTCTCAGGATCCTTCCTCGTGTTTTGAACATCTATCCCTTCATTCTTGCCCCTTTCCGAAGCTGTTCTGGAAGTTTTCTGAGTGCCTCTGTGAGATATGATAAAAATATCCAGTGAATGCCGCTGCCGAGTGCCACCCGACAGACAGGCAGCCTTGTGCAAACATTCTAGTGTGTCCTCGTGCACCTGATTCATTGCATCTGCCACCAGGCAGACTTCCGCAAAGTCAGGATAAGCATGGAAGGGAAATGTTTTGAATCCGTGCAGAACACTGACACATAATTAAAGACATTCACAGAAGAGAACTTCCATACCTGCTTCAGAAAGTGGTAGGCTGGTGGGGATATGTGCGTTTGAAGGAGGCAGTGGAGGGGAGTAATAGCAATGTGCTGCTGTAAGTGTTTGAAAATTAAATACTAACTGTAGTTTTTGATCACACCTCTGCTGGTGACCTAAAGTTGGCAGCAAGATTCACAAGCCAAAGTGTGGTTATTTTAGGACTCGGAGTTGCCGAAGGAGGAGAAGGTGGGAAGGGAACAGACAGAAGAATGATCCCAATGGAAACCATGAATTAATGTCAAGCAACAAAAAGTAAAGGAAGAGGAATGGGAAGGCAGCACTGTCCATAGTTAGAAGCAGGACTGGTCAGCCTTCCGGAAGGTCTGAGCTCGCATTTCCTCCTACACTCTCCTAAGCCTATGGTCTCTGCTTAGCAACTGTGAACTCCGGCAGCTCTGAAACTTTCAAGATCTTTTCATTAAATTTATCAGCAGTAAAACCTGTTCTGGTATCAACTCATTTGGTGGCAAAACATGACCGTAACTAACATGAAACTCCTTATAAGCCATTTTCATCCTACTTAGTACAAACATAATTGTGTTTAATTTGCTTCAGAAGCCCTGGGAGTCTTTAGAGGACATGTTTTATGCTACATGTCACCTTTCTAAAACTCCAACATATCTGCCTTCCAAAACACACAATAGTGTGTCCTATGGACAATAGTCCTATGACTTCAATAAGTTATTCTGGATGCATCTATTTGATATTTCCCTCTTTATGCACTAAAGTACTTTTCAATTCAAACTTCCTATGAGTGAACTAACCTTGCTCCTCAAGCCGATGTCTTTTCCTCAATTTTTATTTTTTATTCATACATGTTTGCAGTATAAAATGATTATACCCCTTTTGGGGAGTTGGCACATGGAAGGGGAAAAAAATTAAGGTGTTTTATGTTCAGCCCACTGTTTTAGATGCTTCATTCTTTTAATTTCAGGGTTGTAATCCTAAACACTGCTACATAAATGTGTTAGTTATGTTTCATCTTTGGTGCTTACAATTATTAAATTATATTCTGAGAGTGCATATTATCCCTGAGTTTTTCCTAAACCAATCTCTCCATCTCTCATACAACAATGATCCTAAAAATGTGGTTACTAAACCTCTATCAGCATTCAGCTTTCTACTAAAAAAAAAAGCTTCATCCCAGAATTAAGAACCTCACTATATACTTTCAACTTCACTTCTTTAATAGCTTATTAGATAGTTATTTTTCATCCTAGAGACTCTCAGTTTATGCTGTTTCCCTAGACATAGTGAATTTTCATAGTCTAGTGATTGTTTAGACCATTTATGTGCCCTAGACTAACCTCTAATCATATCAGTTAAAATCTTAGATTCTCCAAGTGAAAACAGTACCTCCTCCACGAAGCTAGTTGTAGTCAGTTGTAAATTCCTTCCAATCCTTTGAACTCATTCTATGAGTTAGCTACAAAGTCCACCAGAAACTGATATACCACCTTGTACTATCTGTATGAATATGTTGGCTTCCTTCCTCCAATAGTAGAATGTTGAGTTGATCCATAGTAATGTTAATTTCCTCCCACAGTAATGCTAATTATGTGAAGATGTAATATTACTAATGCCACTATAAGTAGGATCTAATATCTCAGTATTTGTTAGAGTGCTCATACTAAGTGGTAAGTAAATATTTGTCAAATAGTTGTGTACAATTTCTTGTGTGGAAGGAATAGGTGTATGGAGCATATTTAATTCAGTACAAAGTATGGGACTCTTGGTCGAAGACTGAACACCTTCTCCTGAATACAGTTTTTCTAGATTGATCACTGGAAATTCCATGCTCACAACTTAATAATATTCTGCCTAGGGATGTTGCTTTGGACATGAAGTCTGGAGATTTCATGAGATCCAAGAAGGCTTTCTGCAGTGCATTCTATGAACTCCTTCAAAAGAAAACTTCCCACACTAATTAATGCACAAAGATGGCTGACATGGAGGGTCACCTCTGGGCTGAAGGGTAAGTTGAATTCCTCTTATTATTTAAAATAATAACTTCCCACTGGGATGGAAAGAAAAATACAGTAAAAAAACTTGAAGTCACTAGAGGCTATGTGTTCAGAAAATAATAGGGCAACAGCATCTATTCTCTAAAGACTGAAATTTCAATGATAGTTGCTTAAAACTTAAAATGGGCGTTTGGAACAGAAATACGGGGCAGGGATACATTCTCAAGCATGGAGAAGATATAATAATGCCTTCATGACCTGCTACATTTCATGAATGAGGGTATTAAAAAGTATTTCTTATCCAGCAAGCACTCAGTATAGAGGAAAAGAAAAAAGAAACAATTTTAAAAGAAATTACCCTGCTGGCTATCAGTAAGTTTGAAGTTCTTGTTATACTCCATGCATGGAGAAAACCACTTTACTAGAGGAGCCCAAAGAGTGACACTTTTGGCGTTGCTGTCTCAAACCCTTGGCTGTGCATCTGGACTCTGAATGCTCCAGCCCTGCTGAAGACTGGAGAACCTGCGCCGCTTTGGTGTCAGCTCAGCTGCTCTATCTAGAGTGCCTTGTTTAGAGTTTTCTTCCGCTCATCTGCTGAAAATAATCTTATGCATGATGAACTACAATTGCTTGATTCCCATATCCCCTCTTCTTTTTCTTTGACATTTTATGTTTCCTTGGATTTCTGATAATTCCATTCTTCTTTACCATCCCGTGACTGCTCCTCCTCAGCATCCCTCTCACCTTTTTGTATCACATTGATGAAACCCCTTTTATCTCTTTCTCTCCTTTGAAAAATCTCAAACAGATTGTATGATTCTTAAATGTGCACCTTTATCTTGTTCCCTTTCCTAAAAAGAATCACAAGCTCTACGTGGGAAAAGAGGGACTTGCATCCTCACTCATGGACATCGAAGCCTAAGTTCTCAGTGATTTCTTTGCCCTAAACTCACTGTAGTTCTAAGTATCATCTTTTCTTCTAACCTTGCAGTGTAAATGTTACCGCCTGCATTCCTAGTTGCACAGGGTTTAAATCTTTTCCATTCATTATGTCAACCTTAAAGGTAGACTTTCAGTGCTTTTCTGTTTCACAGATAAATTTTGGTGCCCACAAAATGGTCCATGGAGCACCAAAGGACTAGACATTTACATTTTGAATAACATCTTGAAGGCATGCGTTGTTCCAGGCACAGTTATAGGCAAGTGTTTTAACTTTCTTAAAACACAACATAGAAATTTAAATATTTACATCAACAAAACAGGTAATGTAAGTTAGTAAATCATGTTTTAAACTAAGAAGGATCAATGAGGATTGTAGAAAGCTGAGAGTTTATGCTTCACATAAAGCTATTCAGGTTTAACATGTGATGACTGCAGGAAAATACACACACACTCACAAACACACACTCATACATACACCTATTTCCACAGAGGTCAGCGTTTGGTGTTGGCCACTTCCCATCATCTCTTTTATATTTATAAAAGTTATCAGGCAGAATAGTTGAGATCCAGAAACACATTTCCATGTGTGGGTTGAGTGGGAAAGAGTGCATGTATTTACATCTAGCCTGTTAAGGCTGGTCTGATGAATGCCTGGTGGTCCTTTCCAGTCTCAGGGCTTTGGTTGAATTGTTTCACTTGAGCAGCTTTAGATTTCCTTAGAGAACAAGAAAAGATCATAACTTTTGTTCTTCCTTTATCAGATGATTAAAATGCATAGCCAGAGAGCACAGTAGTCCCATTTTCTCATGAGAAAGAACCCAAGATGGTGTTAGGTGCAGCGTGGGGCTCCCTGCAGCATGGACATTCCACAGGCCCAGCAGAGTCCACTGAATGTGTCCAAAGCTGTGGGAGATTCTTTTGCTGCCTGGTTGTCAGGTTGGCAGATGGGACCTCATTGTTTTAAAGTTTCAGTTTAGAAAATTCAGGCAGGAAAGGTTAATCTGCATTTTAAAACAGTCCTCTTTGAAGTAAATTATAGTATAAATGAGAAACCTGTGTGGAGTTCTGGGTTCTCTGTTAGCTTTGGCAGGGCCAGGAGCCTGTTTTGATGGTAAAGCCAGCATTGAAAACCTGTATTTTATATCGCAAGAAAACTAAGCCAGTTTAAAACACTTCACGTTTGCCTTTTGACACCCAATAACCAATAGATTAACTTTAATTTCCAAGAGGCCTCCCTGTGATTAATGCTTTTACATTGGCGGAGAGAAGGGAATGAGCCGTGCGTCCCAGTTGGTCTTCTGTCCGTCCCTGCAGGGCCTGTGCCAGGACTTTGATGTGCACTCGCGTTCTGGCACGAGGCTTCACACTTCACACCCAGCTCAGAGCCAGCTCGCGGATCCTGTTTTGCACGGTGGCTCCAGACAAGCAGCACGGATTTGAAAGCAGTCTTTTAAAATGTGGCAGTCACAGCCTTCCCTTTCCTGTTTGGAACCTATTTCCCAGGCTAGGACCTCTGGGTCCTGCTGGGGGAGAACTGCCTTTGCTAGGCGCTCTCTGAAGTCATTTCCGTGAAAGTGAGGCTTGATGCTACAAGCTTGGTTCACAACCATTTGGTTTCCGGTATTTACTGGTGAAAGGAAACTGTTATATTTTTCTTTTCACATTTCCAGTTGCTAATTACATGCTCCGCTCTTTCATGGGGGAGAAAACGCTGATGTAAATACCTTCGGGTCCTTCCCTAGTTCCTGTGTTTTCCTTCAAGAGGAGGGTCATTCACAAAGCCATGTGAGGTAACTGGCACTGCTTTCCATGGAAGATTATTTTTTTCCCATTTCAAGGTGCATGGTAGGTATTTTCACCAGCTTTTCAATCACTGGAGCAAGACACTCAACACCAGGAATTTAAAGAAACAGAGGTTTATTTTGGCTCACAAGTTCAGAGGTTCAGTCCATGGTAGGCTGGTTCGATTGCTGTGAGTTTGAGCTAAAGCAGAATGTCATGCTGAAAGGATATGGTGGAGCAAAGTGCAAAATTCATGGTGGTCCAGAAGCAGAGGACAGGGAAAGTGTACCAGAGGGAAAAGACCCAGGGACCAGATATGCTGCAGAAATCACATTCTCTATTACACCCTTGATCCAGCTAGGCTCCAGATTCTAACTACACATTCAGCTGTGAACTCATCACTGGGTTAGATCATGGGTGCAGCGAGTGCCATCACAGTCTAACCTAGTGGTGGTGAACCTATAGCCTGTGTGCCACAGCTGGCTGTTGGTTATCACTGAAAGCTCTGAAAGGTTTGCTATCACTGGTCTAATCAGTTGTATCTTAATCCAGTCAGATTGATAGCCAAGATTAACTGGCATAATAGGCCTGTCCTCTCTCTTTCTCTGTGGCCACATAACTTGCTTTGTTCAAGTACAGAGGCTGCAACCATGCCAACCCTCAGTGTTCAGTCAGAGCTGCCCAGAGGTCCGTTCCATTACAGTTTAGAAATCATTACTGCTGCTTGTAACAACATTACAGAAGGAATACTTGGAGAAAGTGAGCTCAAATGTATTTAAACTTGTGTTTTAGACAGAAAACAAGAAACATGGAGATAGATTTTTGCAAATGAGAAGGGGACCAAGGGATTGGGAAATGGGGAGGGAGGGGGGTGAAAGGAAAGTAAAAAGAATTAAATGTGTTATGCGCCTGTGCCAACCCTTCACAATGAATATAATCATGATGTGGTGCAAACATATACTAATAAAAATAAAAATCTAAAAAAGAATGCTTGTCGTATATCTTGAGAAAGTCAATGGCATCAAGAGGACAAGTATATAAAACTGTCTACTTGAGTCTATGCCTGAGCACTTCTGGGAAGGGAGGAATTGGTCCTTTGCTCGCTGACTGATCAAGTAAAAGTATATGAAAATATTATCCGGTTGCTTATGTACATTATTTCACCAGAGTTACAGGTCATCAGTCCTCAAAAGAATGCCATAGCCAAGGCTAGGAAATGGCCACTATTTGCTATGGTCACACCCTGTCACTGTAGAACTTTGACATTGTGAAAATAGTGATCTATGACGCCTCTTGTTCAGGCCTGTGAGGGTATTAGCTCGTTTCATCCTTTGTACTTGCCAGTGGTCTTCTCTTAAGATCATGTTATTAGTCTCCAGCTTTCAAAGATTTTCATGTTTCTGGGATTGGGGTAGAAATGTGAGGTCCTGAAGACTCTGCAATTATGCAGGGCACTTTCTCTTCTTGGTTTGATCATTTTCCATTCTCCATCTTATGAAACTTCTACCCTAAAGAATGTTCCCAGGAACATTATGTTGCCTGCTCACAACTGAAAAAAAAAAAACATTTCTTTTTTTACTTAGAGGTGGCAATCTCTCATGTTAGTTTACCTAAATAAGAAAGATTTAACAACCTGATTGTAGGCTTAGATTATGAAGGATCCACGGATCTAAGATTTACTCTTTTAAGGTATATTTAAAGTTGAAAAAGTAGTGCTTATTAATCTGCATGAATCTCTACTTTAGCAATAAGACAGGAGATTTTGAGCCTGGGGATTTTTGTATTAACCACATTCTCCCTTATCTGTCCCTGTGAAGAACAGGGATCTATAACTGAATACTTGACTTCTAAAAGCCTGCCAACCTTCTACAATGGATGGAAAATGCTTTCTCCCAAGTGTATATTATGCCCACTGGGGTTTATCACCTGAGTTCTAACTGAAAACGAGGTCCCCTCACATGGTGCCAGTTTCCTGCCTCTGCTCCTCTTGTCCTTTACTTTTAGCTACCCAGGCTATGATTGAGCCTGCGTTGAGATGGATATACCTGTCAGTTTAGGGAAGTAGCGATCTTCACACACAAGGAATTCTTATTCCTCAAAGAATCAAGCAAACATAAACATTTCAGTTCCCAGATTAAAGGCTTTATTGGAGAATAAGATTTATACATATAACGAATGTGTTTCCTAAACGAGACAGCCCTACATGCCCATTCGTAAGAGCCACAGCCTTCTCCCAAGGTTAGTTTCCTACTGAACTTCCTACAGGAAGACACCGATCCAGCCCCATGCTCTCTGAATCAGGCTGGCCCTTAAGGAGGAGGGAGTTGAAGGGTTGGGCTGCTCAGATGGGGGCTTTTGCTCCTAAACCTACCAACTATGTACTTCTTCAGCTGGTCATGTAACATGTGGGGCAGGTGTATAGGCACGGCAGACTCAGAGAAGTTGGTAACTGTTGTGTAGTGAAAATGCTTCATGATAAACTGTGTAAAACTAAAATTCAGAACCTTTTATTCAAAAAGTCATGAAAAATGTTAAGATGGAAATAGTAGATCATCCAGTCAAACATAAAAGTTTTAAAACTGCAGAACCCTTGGCTGTTCCAACCATCTCCCCTTTATTTCACGATATCATCTTCCCAGCATGTTCCACAGTTATTACTACAAACTGTAAGCAGAAAAAAAACCTGGCTCAACCCAAAATTACCCAGTGAAGCTATTCAGTGCTGTGTCCCACAAAACAGCAAAACAAGAGCAGCTGTGACTAGGGTGGCAGACCTAAAGCTATGGGAACAAGTCTCCTCAGACTACTACTTTTAGATGCTAATAAATATATCTACCCCCAACACAGGCTGGATCATAGCTTTATGTGTAAGCCTAAAAGATAAGAAAATGGGAGACAGGGAAATACCATTGTGTGAGGGAGCCTGTTTTATGTTTAATGTGTGTATCCATGAGTTAGTATAACACAGTCCTGGCTTCCTTCCGTTTCCTCATTCAGACTTCCTTAGAGGAATAAACAGAACTGGCTTACGGGTGTGTGACTGAGGCAGTAGACAGCGTTCAGCACCTTGTGAGCAGAATATCCTTCGGTGCATTAGCCTGGGGCTCCAGGTTTCTCTGGAGTATGAGTCCCGGGTGTGCTGCTTCTCCAGGTTGATCAACTGTGGAGCAGATGGGCCACACAGATGAGGTTACATTTGCCTCTGGTAGTTTCTTGAGCCTTGGGGGACCAGAGGCCAATGAATTTGATGATTCTGTTGTCTGTTGCTGCTTATTTGTAAGTACTAACTTTGTGTGCATTGATATTTAGGATCAGGACCCTCTGTACATTTTATATAGAGAAAATGCTTCACTATTGACTATGTAAAATTAAAATTCAGAGCCCTTCAAAATTTGAAGAACCTTAAGATGGCAATAGTAGATCTTTCAGTCAAACACAGGGCTTTTTGAAAGAGCAGAACCGTGAATCAAATTTAAGCCCACTTGTTACCCAAGGCCAAAACTGCCCCTACATTTTCGTGTTTCTAAAATTATGTCAACTTATACAATTGAACAAAAATATCAAAAATTGTGCAATGAAGTCAAACCGCATCTTGAAAATATTTCAATAATAAAAATGCCAGCAATAAAGTAACCCATACTAAACTATAAATTCTTATTATTATCAAGTTCCCAGGGAGAAATTAAACTTCAAATAGCAGAGTTTCAAATAAATTAAAGTCCTAAATTTTTAAGTAAGAAAATAATTAAAGTCTAAAATTAAAATCCTGGATTTTGTTATTTAACTATCTTAAAGAAATTAAAGCCTGCAAGAATCTTTGCCAATGTCATATAATTTTTCAGTTTCAACTACAGGGACTTTGCAGGGGAAATAAAGCAGCTTGAGCAATTCTATAATTCTGAGGGAAATCTTATTTCACATTTTAAGAAAGAAAACTTAGCTTTATTCATAGATAATTTTAAAAATATGCAGGTGGCTGTGGAGAACACTGATTGGCATCAGACTCTGAGAGAATCAATTGCAGGTGATTTTAACCTGAAATTGTCATTTTGATGATATGACAAAAGGAGGTCCCCACTGCATGCAGTCTCCAGGAAACAAGTGACAGGAAAGTGACGCAGGCAGAAGGAGAGCCCCCCATTTAATTGGGGGTGCAAAAGGGGGTCCACTGAGAGGCCATGAGTCATTCTGGAACAAGAAGTGGTATCTTCCCATCAACCAAAGCAGAATCAGCAGTAGGGGCCTCTGTGTCCCTCCTTTGCCTCGGTGAGCTGTGCGGAGAGAGAGCCTAGGCTCTAACAGTGGACAAGTGGCAGCATTAGTGGCTAGTTTTGAGATGTGATGAATGGTAGCCTTCAGCCCTAGAACTGTAGAAGAATATGCAGGACTCTCTGAAGGTTGCTGAGTTTCAGTGGTAATCAAAGATGGCAAAAATGCGGGTCTCCAGTGTCAGTTGGGAAATAGTCCCAGTTCCCCAGTTTGGGCATTAGATATGAGTTCCAGCATCAGGACATGGGTGTTACACTTATTGTCAATAGTAAGTATCTACTAAATGTGAACTCCTTTGATCAGAGTAAGAATGCTGGTTATTTTAACATTTATTATTGAGAGACTTTAATAGAGTGATATTATGCTACATGAAACGTGAACTCAATTACTTTAACTATTAATAATATATTTTTAATTACAAAATTGCATTTGTAGGGTTTCATAAATGCCAGTTGCATTTCAGCCACTTCTGTTATCTCTTATCTGCATTTTTGCTGTGGGAACAGGAACAAAGGATGCTTTGCCTCACTTTCATTGTACTTTCTGCACTTCTGTGGCAAGGCTGACTCCTGAAGGCCCGGGTAAGGAAGGGGAAGCCTCTGTAGCAACCATTCCTGATGGCTCGTGCTCTGTCCTAAAGGCAAGAGAAATGTGTTCAGCCTGGAGAGTGAGTTCCTTGTGGTGAGTCCAGAAGCTGCTGCCCTTTGCCCCTTTGGGTACTATCTAAGGACCTCCTGGAGTGGCCAACAGTGGTAATGAAAAGGTAAACAGGGTAGCTAATGACCTCTGAGTCCTCTGAAGATATCATGTGTATAAAAGACAAAGAATAGCTTAGAATGCTTCTGTTATTCTCAGAAATAATTATCTTTTTCTCTAAGAAAGAAGAAATCAATGCAAAGAAATGCTGTTCCCCATGAGTTGTTGAGATCTTTGTGTTGCTCTACATTGACATCGATGAAAGACTTCTGCAGGCTGATCAATAAATTCTTACTGGCTTTAAAAAAGTGACTTTATAAGTGACCGTGTAAATTTTAAATAAATCCATGTGGTTTTAAGCTGGTTTTGTATGTGACCATGGAACAAATATAGCTGTTTCAAGTTTTCAATTATAGAACCTCCTTTAGAAGATTTTAGGAATGAAAAGCTGTCCATCTTTACACTTCTTTCTTCATGTTTTCTCATTTTCTACAGCAAGTTATAGCAGAGAAAATGACTATGGGAACAGGGGCTAGCTAGGTACAGTGCATCCCAAGAAACTTGGTTTAGGACACTGCACTACTATAACAAACTCACTGCTATATTATGTTGCAGCGACATTTTCCTTACAAAAAGACAGGAACATTTTTATCCTTTGTGACTCTGCTGTGTCTGTGTCTGCCTCTTCCATCTGGAGAGTTCCCTGGCCAGCAGCTCTTTGGGCATCTGTCCCCTTTTCCGTTTCCCCACCACCATAAAAGGCTAGGCGCGCCTCTGCGCATGTGCTCTATTGCTTGGTCTCCTAGCAAAGCTTGGAACTCCTGACAGGGTTAACCCTCGGCCTTACCTTCAGTTTACACTGGTGACACCGAGTCTTCTTTGTAGCAGGCTCTGGGAACCGGCTCTGGCACTGCTCCACACTGCACTTTCCTTTGGTAGTTATCAGCGTGTATTTGTCTTCCTCTGTGGCGGGGTGCTCGGACATAGCGCCACTGACTGAGTGGCTTGTAGACAAGAGAAGTCTCTTCTAGTTCTGGAGTCTGAGATGTTTGAGATCAAGGCACCATCAGCTGTGGTACTGGGCAAGGGTTTTCTTTCTGGTTTATGTACTGTGGTCTTCCTCACGTACAGGACAGGAGGAGAATGAACAAGGGCATCCAGGGAGAGGCATGAGTTGTTCTGTAACTAGGAGTGAGGTCTTCAGGAAACATTCTATCTTCTTTCCCGTAGAGGTCCTGCTGTCTCTCTGCCCTGCTTACGACCCCCCTTTATGTCCCAGGCTCCTTATGAGTCAGGCCACGTTTCTTTTATAAGGTGCTGTAAGGCTCTACTCTACTCTCTTGGCTGAATGGCTTCGAAAGTCCCTGGTTTGTGTGTAATGGCATTTAGGTATGTGATGCTTGGAAAACCATCACATAGGGGACCAGGGTTTTACCACATGAAATGTGGGGAAGCCAAGCATTCAGATTATAGTAGTAGTATATCACAGGGATTCTTCTTTTCCAAACTTGCTATTCAGCAAGGCTTTTTATCAAAGTCCGATATTATAAACCTGCCAGTCATTTTTCTTTTGGTTTTGGGGGTCTTTGGCAAGCTACAAGAACAAGAAGCAAGAAGAATGCAAAGAACTTGTATCGTTTCTGTCCCCCATGTGCAACACAATTAGCAACAGACTTGAGTTTATTCTTTGAATTTTATTTCGGAAGACAGTGCTCCCTTGCTCCACTCACATTTCCTGACGGCACTTTAGTAAAGACCAAATTAAAGCAAGCGCTCAAGAGGTCGGAGGGCGTAGCTCACATTAAAACACGTGTCTGGCAGCTAGGAGGCTCTTGGTTCAATCCCCAACACTGTAGAAAAGATTTTCACAAAAGAAATGGTGTGAGTTCCCATATTAACTTGATGAGGTATTTTAGACTCTTATATCATAAGAACCTCAGAAGTAGGGGAAGCACAGATCCTTTTGTGACAATCTCAGTCTAATCCTCTTAGAATTTTCCCATTGCTTGCTTCATAGTTTGGAATTATCTGCATAATTCCTCTTCATTGGCTCATTTAAACTGGTCCTCCTCACCCTCCACTGGGGTGGCACAGAAGCCCTGCAGAGTAGCAGTGGAAGGAAAAGCGAGCACATACAGAGGTAAGCACACATGCTATAGCTGCCCCACTTCTTCCCAGCCAACATAACGGTCCGTTTTGTTCTTGTTTTTCATTTTACTGGTTCTGTTTGACATATTAAGTGCAAATGAAGGAGTAGAGATCCTGCTAGCCCCTTAAGCAAGCACCTAAAATACCGCTGTCCTCTACACCAAACATTTTTGAGCAAAATGTATCAACATCACTCTGCTGAAATTGTACTTTCAAAGGTTCCAAATGCTATCACAATTTTTAGAGCAACACTTTTATCTTTTATGAGCACTTTTGACATCCATGACCATTCTACCCTCAATCAAAACCATCCTCTGGTGCCATTTCTGGGACCTACATGCACCTATCTGAGTTTTGCCCCACCTTTTTTTCTTGACATTATTCTGCTAAAGATGGTGTCTGTCATGGCTCATGTTTCCTGGAGTCGGGGGAGAGCTGTCCAGAGGGAAACGAGGGCAGCCACAGAAGAAAGGGACATAAAACCCATTGCTTCAGATGGAGACTAGCATTGCCTGATTCTACGAGATGGCCTGGAGCTCAAATTGCACTGCTTCTGACTTCTCTTTGAGGCAGGAGGGCTGGCCCTGTGTGCTGCTACTTTTAGCAGTAGGGAGGTGGAGAGAATGCCTTAGATCATAAGGCTGATCAACATCTACTACACATTCTTAGGTCTTTCTTTCTGCTCTTTGCACTGTCTTTAGAGCGGTGTTTTCTCATGTCTCTGCATATGCAAGTATCTGCCCTGTCGTTATCAGCATCTTGTGCATGCATCTCCACTTCTTCATTCACTGCACATTTGATGTCCTTCAAAGTTATAATTTTAATGCTAAAATCATTAATCACCACTTTATCTCCACGCACTGACTCTGTTATGTTAGTTAATGGTATCATTATTGTCCTTGTTATTAGGGCTTAAAAGATTTTAAACTCTCTGTCATGCCTTCTTCTTCTGTCACTATTTCTTTTTTCTTTACTTCATACATGAATTCATTGAAAATAAACCATGATTTCACTTGATGCTTTCTGTCTTTGCTCATGACACTGTCTTCACCTCAGAGACTTTCTGCCCATCCGTACATGGAGGGAGCAATACAGTGAGGAGCTGCGTAAGGCTCAGATTACTTCCTCTCACCCTTTGCTTTCCCTGGCCCCTCTTCCCATCATTTTTGCACGTGTCATTGTCACGATGATTTCCCCAGATGAACCTGCGTCAGCCCCTTACTTACCTCGGGTCAGCAGGAAATCAGAGAAAATAATGGATGTAAATATGTTGGGTAGGAAAAGAGCAAAAACACAGAAGCACAGTAGGATTTTGAAGCAAATAGTTACAAGTCTTTAAAACAACATTTTGGCTTCAGTATCTAAATTATTACTTTTAAACAAAAAGAACAACAACAACAAACTATGGCCCATGAAATGTCAATAAGGAGAACATCACAGGGCAAACTGCTGCACATCTAAAATCATCTCCAGTTTTCAAAGCTATTCTAGACATACATTGTATTCCTTTTTTTTTTTTTTTCCGGGACCGGGGATCGAACTCAGGGCCGTAGTGCTTAGCGGCAAGCACTTAGCCCACTGAGCTGTACCTCCAGCCCCATACATTGTATTCCTACCATGCACAATGAACTCACTCTGCAACACGAAGGCCTGGAAATCCACACACATAGTGATAATAACAATTACAGTTTCTTCTTAAGATGAAGATAACTTGGCATTCTTGGATGAAGTGAACATTGTATATTTCCTTATAGTCAAGGAGTATATTTTACATTTTATGGTACAGATATTTTATCAGGTTCCCTCTTTTGGTAGCTCCTGTCCACAGAACAGCCCTGCCCTGTCATGGAGAGGTTTGGCCAGGTCAGTGGAGTAATTACACATTTCCCAGCCAAACAAGAGATTTAAGTCTCAGGAATGAATGCTTTACTTGTTCCAAAAGTGATAAAGCACAACTTCAGAGCGAAATGACAGTGAACAAATTTAATAATTACTCCCTTTAGATACTTAAAACAAATGGTATTTTTTCTGCTGTGTTTCAGCATCAGTTACACAGTGCCCATATATCAATGAGACTTTGCATTTATCAAGCCATTTTTAGAATTTTATTAATCAAACAAAACAGAATTTTATTAATCATTTAATTTGTTAAAGGTCTTAGTAAAAATATTCATGTTTTAGTAAAAATATTCATATGAAAGTAAACTTCCACAATCAAAATGAAAAGAACATGACTTGGATGATTTTACTTGCTATAGAACCAGACTAATGCACTCAAACTCATCCTGCCTCTAGGAAAAACTGGGAGAAACAACACACTTTAAAAAGGTACCATGTGACAGTATTAAAGAGTTTATAAAATAGTTGGGACTAGGTAGGTCTGGGTTTGGCAGAATGAATAAGCTACTCAAGATTGTTTTTGCTTGGCAGAGATTCTCCTGGCCTACAGGACCCTCTCCAAAGCTGAGCTATGCCTTTGCAAGTCCCGCATACCTGGAAGGACAGACATCAAACTCAGACTCTGAATGACAACTCTGGCTTTCAATTAAGATGGGTTCTGTGAAGGGAATTATGGTCTCTAGGAAGGCTGACCCAGAAGTAAGTCAGTTGTCATAGTGATTTACAGCCAGAACTTCATTATTCAGGGTCCCCAAAATTCCATGTCTCTCTGTCAAGTTCCAGAAGTTGCTACACAGGGGTTCTAAGGGAAGTCATCATCATTGTAGGCATCAAAATCCCCTACTAAATGACTTATTAGAGAAAACATCCATCATCAGTGAAGGAAAACAAACATACGCTAGCAACAGACCCATAAAGAAGTTAGTGGCATGTTCAACTTATCAGATACAGACCATAAAGCAAATATTCTTATTTAAAAATACAAAACCTAAGAGTGAATAACTTGAAAGAAAGCTAGAAACAAAAATTACATAAAATTTAAAAAGAAAAATATATACAAACGAAACAGTAATAAAATAATTTAATAGTTCACTGTAAGGATTGAAGAGTAATTATTATTATTATTTTTTATTTTAGAAACATAAAAGTACAAAAACATATTGACAAACAGACACCCATTATCATAGAAAATAGTACAATCACAACTAATCTATAGACAAGGTGATATGGTCTCAACAGTAGTTGTTGCTTTATCCATTGATATCTTCGAATTGTAGATGTATGGACCCATATACAGACATGCAAATTTA
>PVLD010012715.1:0-59025 GCA_004027595.1 Dinomys branickii
CCTGAGGATCAATGGAACAGACTGGAAGATGCAACCACAACAAAAAACCCACTCAGCTACCTAATATTTGACAAAGGGGTCAACCAAACCCACTGGAAAAAAGAAGGCCTGTTTAATAAATGGTGCTGGAAAAACTGGCTTGCCTCTTGCCGAAAACTGAAAATAGACCCCAGTCTATCACCATGCACCAAACTCAGGTAAAATGGATCATAGACCTCAACAGTAAAACAGAAACTCTAAACCTATTGGAAGAGAAAATAGGTAAAAATCTTGAAGACATAGGAGCAGGCAGAGAGTTCATGAACAAAAATGAAGCTGCAAGAGAAACACTTCAAAGAATCAATAATTGGGACCTCATCCTACTGAAAAGTTTTTGTACATCTAAAGAAATCACCAGCAAAGTGAAAAGAAAACCCACAAATTGGGAAAAAATCCTAGCTGGCTGTCCCTCAGACAAAGGTCTTCTATCTAGAACATACAAAGAATTAAAAAACATGTACCTGTACAAATTCAAAGGCCCAATCCAGAAATGGGCATCTGAGATGAATACACAATTCTCAGACAAAGAAATACAAATGGCAAATAAATACATGAGAAAATGTTCCACATCTTTAGTCATTCGAGAAATGCAAATAAAAACAACATCGAGATTTCATCTCACCCCAGTAAGACTGGCCATTATGAAAAAGTCATCCAATAACAGATGCTGGTGAGGCTGTGGAGAAATAGGGACTCTATTACACTGCTGGTGGGAATGCAGACTAGTGCAACCATTGTGGAGAGCCGTTTGGAGATTTCTCCGCAAACTAGGTCTAGATGTTCCATTCAAACCAGCTATTCCTCTTCTGGGTATTTTCCCAGAAGATCTGAAAACATCATACCACTCTGATATATGTGCACCCATGTTTATAGTAGAACAATTTGTAATAGCTAAAATGTGGAAGCAACCCAAGTGCCCATCCACAGAAGACTGGATTAAAAAATTGTGGCATTTTTATATAATGGAATATTATTCAGCTATAAAGAAAGACAGTTTTGGGGACTTTGTAGGCAAGTGGTCAAAACTGGAGTCCATACTCATAAGTGAAATAAATCAGTGATACATGTGCAGCAACGTATTGTATCACTGGTTTAAGAACCCGAGCGTGGGAATATAAACTAAGAGACATGAAGGAAATCTGTTCTAAAACAAAGAACAGATGGGACGCGGGAAAGTAGAAAAGAAAGAGACAAAAGTGTATGTATGTATATATGAATATACATATATGCAGGAGAGCTAACATGGTTCTACTATTGTATTATATCACTTAATGCTAAGCAATAATCGATGACGGGTTATTTGATCAATCTTGTATGTCTGTATGTTTTATCCTGAACACACACTTCGAAGATATCAATATGCAAAGCAGCAACTATTGGTGTTTTGTTGTTGTTGTTGTTGTTGTTACTGTTGTTGTTTGCCTGTTTTGTCTTTTGTCTTTGGATTTTTGGTATTTGTGTTTTTTCTGTTGTTGAGAGGATTAACTGTCTGACTTATTTTGCATGTCTGTATATGGGTTCATATATTTACACTTCGAAGATATCAATGGATAAAGAAATAACCACTGTTGAGACCATGTCACCTTGTCTATAGATTAGTTGTGATTGTACTATTTTTATGCTAATTGGTGTCTGTTTGTTAATATGTTTTTGTACTTTTATTTAAAAAAAAAAAAATGAACGTCACCCCAGTCAGAACAAGTCCCGGAGACATAGACATAGGAGAACTTGATAAACACACACCTGAAATTGCTGAAATGATTGCACCAGAAGTAAAGAAACAACTCCATCAGACTAAAAGAGATCAGAAATAATCTCTCCAGCAAAAAAATGAAATTACAACAATAATGAAAAATTGCTCAGCCCATCTAAAGAAGAAATGTATAAAAAAAAGATGAGCATAGGAAACTGGTGGAAATATCAAATGAACAGTATAGGAATGAACTAGAATAAATGAAACAGATTCAAAGAGATATCCAGGAAATCAAAACTTCCACTGAAAGCTGGCAAAACTGCTTGAATGAAGCCAAAGATACAATTTTGGATCTTGAAGACAGTATGTCAGCTAGCAATCGTGAAAGAAAGGATCTCTTAAAATCAACAAGGAACCAGGAAAAATCAACTCAACAGATACAAGAGAGGCAAAGACAAATAATGTAAGACTAATAGGAGTTAATGAAACAGCAAGAGGTAACACAAATGACATAAAAGGAATATTTGCAGATATAATAGCAGAAAATTCCCAAGCATGGAAAAAGAATCTGATGTACATGTAAATGAGGCATATAGAATACCAACTATTCATAACCAAAATAAAGCTACACCAAGACATATAATAGTTAAGATCCCTGATATCCAGCAAAAGAACAGAATATTAAAAACTGCTAGAGAAAAGAAACAGATCACCTATAAAGGAAAACCCACCAAAATCAGAGCAGACTTCTCAACACAGTTCACTTGAGAAGAGATTGGAGTGAAGTATTACAGGTCCTGAGACAAAAGAGTTTCCAACCAAGACTGACGTATCCTCCAAAACTATCCTTCAAATTTAATGGAGAAATAAAAATTTTCCACAGCAAAGAACAACTGAAGAACTTCATGAATGCCAAACCAGCCTTACAAAGATATTCTAGACAAAGCAAATTAATGACCACAATTTCAAGAACAATAGAAAGGAACCCTCAAGCAGAGTAAGCAATTAAACAGACAGAAAAAGTAGGAAACTAACAACAAGTAAATAACACGACAAAGATAAGTCAACATATATCAATTATAACCATTAATTTAAATGGCCTCAATCCACCAATCAAAAGAAATAGACTGGCAGAGTAGATTAAGAACCAAAATCCCACAATATGCTGTAGACAAAAAGCACACTTTACTCAAAAAGAAATCCACAGACTGAAAGTCAAAGGCTAGAAAACAATTCCACATGCAACAGGAAGCCAGAAAAAAGCAAGGGTAGCTACTGTGTTTGCAGACAAAGTAAATTTCAAACCAAAAACAATTGAAAGAGATAGACAAGGTCACAGCATACTTGTTAGGGAAAAACTGCAAGAGGAAGAGTTAACAATCATAACTATGTTTGCACCAAATATGACAGCACCAAACTATATAAGAAAAATTTTGACAGACTGTTATGGTTGATACATTGTGTCAACTTGCAGAGTCTACATGTTTGGCTGAGTGACTGAGCAGAAAGCCAGGGTACTTACTTTGTACACATCCTGAGCCTGTGGAAGAGGAGAGCATGGAGATTATGTGAATGCTACATGCCCCCTCGGTGGGGGTAGCCTGTTTACAATGTAAGGGAAGGAAAGAACTGCTTTGCCATTCCTCCCTTTGCTCTTGTTGTTTTGCTGTGCTCTACTACCATGAACGTTTGCCCGCTGCCATGTGCCACTCTACCTCTGAGCCAGCCAAGTATGGGCTGAAACCTCCCCAAACTGTAAGCTAAATAAACCTTTCCTTCCTTAACTTTGGGCATTGGGTATTTTGTCTCAGCAACGAGAAAAAAGTAACCAAGACACAGACATAAAAACCCAAATAATTAATAACACTATTGTAATAGAGGACCTAAAAAACCCTTTGCTACAAAGAGATAAGTCAGCTAGACAAAAAATTCAGCAAAGAAATAACAGATCAGAACCAAATCTGCAAACAACTGGACTTAGTAGATGTATACAGAGTGTTCCATCACACAACATCAGAATACACATTTTTCTCAGTTACACATGTGACTTTCTCTAAAATAGACCACATTCTATACCTTAAAGCATACCTAGCTAAATGCAAAAGAATTGAAATTATCCCATGCATATTATCTGACCATAGTGTAATGAAATTGGAAATTAATGACAAAAGGAAATCCAAAAACTCCATAAACACTTGGAAATTAAATAACAACCTCCTCAACAACCAATGGGTCACAGAAGAAATTAAAGAAGCCATTTAAAAATACCTACAAACAAACAAAAATGTAAATACAACTCACCAGAATCTGTGGGATGCAATGAAAGCAGTCCTCATAGGGAAATTTAACAGTGGTGAACTCACACATAAGGAAAACAGAAAGAGAACAAATGAATAGCCTAATGCAACACTTCAAACTTTTAGAAGAGCAAGTCAAGCCCAATGTCCAAAGAAGGGAAGAGATTATAAAGATCAGGGCAGAAATTAATGCAATTGAGAGGAAGAAAACACTACAAAAAATAAATGAATCGAAGAGTTGGTTCTTTGAAAGAATAAATAAAATTGATAAACCCTTAGCCAAACTTATCAAAAAACGAAAGGAAAAAACTCAAATTCATGCAATAAGGAATGAAAAGGATGAAATCACTACAGATCCTATAGAAATTCAAAAGATCATTAAAACCTACTTTGAGAATCTTTATTCTCACAAGATAGAAAACTCAGAAGAAATGAGTTTCCTTGGCATGTACAAATTACCAAATTTGAATCAGGAACATATAAAAATCCTGAACAACCCAACATCAATTAATGAGACTGAAAATGTAACTAAAAACTTACTGACAAATAAAATCCCAGGCCCTGATGGATTCACAGCAGAATTCTATAAAATATTCAGAGAAGATTTAATGCCAACACTCCTCAAACTCTTCAACGAAGTTGAAAAGGAAGCAGTTCTCCCTAACTCATTTCTGGAGGCAAGTATTATACTGATACAAAAACCAAAGAAGGACCAAACCAAGGAAGAGAACTATTGACTAACCTACCTAATGAACAGAGATACAAAAGATACTCAATAAAATTCTAGCAAATAGAATGCTGCAAATCATACAGTATATTATACACCATGACCAGGTTGGATTCATTCCCAGAATGCAGGGATGGTTCAGTATTTGCAAATCAATTAATGTAATACACCATATCAATACAGCCAAAGACAAAAGCCATATGATCATCTCAGTAGATGTGGCGAAAGCTTCTGACAAAGTCCAACATTAATTCATGATATAAGCTTTATAGAAAATCAGAATAGATGGTCTTTACCTCAATCTGATCAAAGCCTTCTATGACAAACCAATAGCCAACATCTTACTAAATGGACAAAAACTAAAAGCTTTCACTTTAAAGTCAGGAACAAGACAAGGATGTCCATTGTCACCACTCCTATTCAACATAGTTTTGGAAGCATTAGCCAGAGCAATTGACAAGAGAGAGAAATAAAAGGACTAAGGATAGGAAAGGAAGAAGTGAAATTATCACTATTGCAGATGACATGATACTTTAGATGGCAGATCCCAAAATCTCCTAAAGAAGACTCCTGGAATTAATTGACAAATTCAGCAATGTAGCTGGATACAAAGTTAACACCCAAAAATCTATAGCATTCCTATACACAAACAACAAACAGACTGAGACAGAAATTGAGGAAACTATACCTTTCACAGTAGCATCCAAGAAACTGAAATATTTAGGAATCAATATAACAAAAGAAGTAAAAGTTCTATTCAATGAAAACTACAATACTCTGAAACAAGTACTCAAAGAGGATTTCAGTACATGGAAAAATATTCCTTGCTCATGGATAGGAAGAACTAACACTGTGAAAATGGCCATACTACCAAAATTGTTGTACAGAGTCAATGCAATTCCCATTAAAATACCATTAGCATACCTCACAGTTCTTGAGAAAATATTCCTAAAATTCATCTGGTACCAGAAGAGACCCAGAATAGCAAAGGCAATCCTGGGCAACAAAGACAAGTCAGGTGAAATCACAATCCCTGACCTGAAATTATATTACAAAGCTACTGTAATAAAATCAAACATGTACTGGCTGAAAAACAGACTTGAGGATCAATGGAACAGACTGGAAGAAACAGTCACAACCTCAAACACACTCAGCCACCTAATCTTTGATGAAGGGGCCAAAGAAGCTCACTGGAAGAGAGATAGTGTCTTCAATATGGTGCTGGAAAAATTGGCTTGCCACTTGCCAAAGACTGTAGACCCAAGTCTATCACCATGCACCAACTTCAAGTAAAAATGGATCACAAATCTCAACATTAAAACAGAAACACTAAATCTATTAGAAGAGAAAGTATGTAAAAATCTTGAAGACGTAGGGGTAGGCAGAGAATTCATGAGCAAAAACTAAACCCCACAGGAAATACTTTAAAGAATCAATAACTGGGATCTCATCTTACTGAAAAGTTTTTGTGCATCTAAATAAATCACCAGATGAGTAAAAAGAAAACCCACAAATTGGGAAAAAATTTTATCTGGCTGTCACTTACACAAACGCCTTTTATCTAGAACTTATAAAGAACTAAAAAATATCAGCGCCCCCCCCAATTCAAAGACCCAATCCAAAAGTGGGCATCTGAGATAAATACACATTTCTCAGATAAAGAAATATAAATGGCAAATAAATACATGAGAAAATGTTCAACCTCGTTGGTCATTTGAGGTATGCAAATTAAAACAACACTGAGATTTCGTCTCACCCCAGTAAGAATGGCCAGAATTAAGAAATCAACCAATAAGAAATGTTGGTGAGGCTGTGGAGAAATACGAACTCTTCTCCTTTGCTGGTAGAAATGCAGACTGGTGAAACCATTGTGGAAATCTCTTTGGAGATTCCTCAGCAAACTAGGTCTAGAGATCCCATTCAACCCAGCTATTCCCCTTCTGGGTATTTTACCAGAAGATCTGAAAACATCGTATCACAGTGATGTATGTGCACCCATGTTTATAGCAGTGCAATTTGTAATTGCTAAATCATGGAAACCACCCAAATGTCCATCCACTGAGGAATGGATAAAAAGTTGTGGTAATTTTATATAGTGGAATATTACTCAGCTATAAGAAAAGATAAACTCAAGGCTTTCACAGATCACACTTACAGACCATACTCACAAGTGAAGTAAATCAGACTTGCATGTGTAAGCCACATATTGTCTCACTCATGTAAGAACCTGAAAGAGTGAATAATAATTAGGATATATGATAGACATTGTGAAACAAAAGGAAACTGCTCAAAATGAAAGAACAACTGGGATGAGGGAAAAGAGAAAAGAAAGAAGAGGAAATTTTGTACATATGTATATACAGGATAGCTAATATAGTTGTACTACTGACCTCTGTCACTTTACTGAAAGGACCGGTTAATAATTAATTATTTGGTCAATCTTGCATGTCTCTATTTATTTTCCAGAGAAGCCACTTTGAAGATATCAATATGTAATATAATAACCATTGCTAATTTCCTATCACTTTGTCTGTTTTTCATATTACTTGTATTGTTCTCATGCTGTTTTGTAAATGGATGTCTGTTTGTTAATATGTTTTTGTTCTCTTATTTTTAAAGTGAATTTAAAAAATTAAAAAACTCAAAATATTGGCATAGTACAGAAGTGGCAGAAGTGGATAAAGAAGTTGGGCCTGGTGGGGCACACCTATAATCCCAGCACTCTGGAGACTGAGGCAAGAGGACCACTCTGAATTGGAGACCACCCTGAACTGTACAGTAAGACCCTGTCATAAAAAAGAAATGGATAAAAAAGATATTCTAAAAACCTAATCACCCCCCTAGACCTATACCTTTGTCCTCCACAGAACCGGTTTTAACTGAGAACTTACTGAGGTCAAGAATTTAGAGACCCATATCTACTTGAGCTGAGACTACCCATACTTTCTAGCCTGGAAGCTGTTGACTCCTTCTCCTGGTGGTGTCATGTATGTGGTCTCAAAGGCAGGAGCCCACAGCACATAAGGGAAGGGGCTACGCGAGCATGATTAGGCCATGGCATCAGGAAAGGCGCAACCTCAGAGAGTGGAAGATGTGTAAAAATCCAAGCCAAATAGTGTAAACAAATTTTAATAAATTGATCCATCAGGCTCCTGCCTGATTCTCTCTGTGTGCATTGAAAAGGTTTCAAGTTTTTATAAAATCTCACTAAAGCTAATTAATGGAGGGGAGATGACAATGGCATTATAACCCCCCAAATAGTTCCTAGTTAAATAAATGAGATACTGTCTTTACAAACAAGGCTGGGAGAAGTAAATCAATTATAAATGCTAATGGTGAGGTTCCGGGTTCTTGCTTTGAGCACCGCTACCCAGGTTGCGTTCTAGGTTTGCTTGCTGCATCAGGTAGCATCCTAGCTAGGCATAGCTGTCACATACAGACTGGGTAATTTGAGAAAAGTTTTATAAAGGGATAACAGAATGGTGTGATGGTTACCTTATCATTTCTAACCCTAAAGGAGAGGAAGAGGTAGAAAGGGAGACAGGAAGGGCAGCGGGAAGAGGAGAGAGAGAGAGAGAATGAGCTTGATTTAGATGGAGAGACAGCTTTGACATTAGAGTCGGGACTCTGGATGAAGATACACAGCCAGTCCAGGAGACAGGGCAGGGAGGGGGCTTGGGACCAGGGAACATAGGTTCCCTTTTCCCTTTCTGGTCTTTTGCCCTGCTTCCCTTTGTCTGAACCCAACCAGAAAGCCAGAAAGTAGGGGAATTTGAGGCTGGAGTTGGCCTTTGAAGGCACAGAGGAAGGTGGAGACCGGGTTTGGTGGACAAACAGGTCAGATCCTTTTCTGAAATAATGAACAAAAGTATTGTAGTCTTTCTCTTCTGGGGAGAAATGAACAGTTGAGCATAAGTTTTGAGAACTGATAATAGAGCAAAAGAATACGCTTTAAATGTGAAAATTAAAGTGAAAATTGTATGCCTTCCTATAAAGTCTATAGTTTTCTACAGACGCATATACTCACCAATCACACATATACAGCTATTCTGTATACATATCTCTAGCCAGAGAATTACTAAAGGAAACATAACTCGGACAATACAATAGGTGTCTACTTCTAAACCTCAAAACCATGGTAACCTAAGAACTACGTAAACTACAAAGGGCAATTTTTACTTTAAGAATATATTATCAGCTTTCTGGAATAATATGCCTAAAGAAATGTTCATATAAAGTAGTTCTGAATTTGTTCACTAATCCAGCCTCCCTCCAGTGACCCAGGGGTCCTTGTCAAAGCATTCAGTACAGACACCTTGATATACTAATCATACCTGATTGGAACCTTAAATATTTGTCAGTCAAACGTGTAATGCCACTTTGCCTTTATTTAGCACCTGATAGTTTCCAGAATTTAACAGGACGTGGGCATCCCATGTTATCTTTTTGCCCAATTAGGAGGTAGAGATATGATCATTTAATTTGTTTCTCTAACCCATTGCTCAGCACAAGTGCCCACTTATAACTGAGTAAAGGTTTGCCATGATTAATTGGTCTGGAAAAAGAGGAAAACTGGAAAATTGGTCATGTGAAACTTTTGCTTCTTCTCTATGATGAAATAATTGTAAAAGAAACCAACGGGAACTTCTGTTTTCACGAGCTACACACATTTGAAGTCAGCAAGAATTGGCCTCTAGTTTATGGACCTCAGAACGGAGGGCAGGCTCTGTCACAGCAATTACCCTTGAGGTGGGAATGATGACTGGAAGGGTGACATTGAGGGACTTCTGCTTATATTCTTATTCTAGATGTTCGCTCATATGTATTTATTCAGTTTGAGAAAACTTGAGCCATACTCTTACATACATGTCCTTTGATGTATTTATATTAAATACAAAGAATGTATAGAATATCAATCTTTTATAGGCAATCCAGCTTCAAATAATAGCACCTCTGAAGCAAACAATCTCAAGTTATGTTTACCCTTGAAAATAAACTGCTTAATTAAAGAGTTCTGGACAGTAGGCCAGATGGCTTGGGCTGGAAACCTAGCCCTACTGCTCATTCACAAAGGCCTTGGCTATTTACTCAACATTTCTCAGCTTCTCTTCTCTCATCCGTAAAATGGGCAAATAATATGCCAGCATAATTAAGGAATGGCATTGATGAAGTCAGGTAGCAGAAGTACTTATTATACCTAAGATAGATCATCATTTTTCCATACTGTATCTCTTGAGTTTTCTTATTCTTGACCAATTCAGACAGATAGTAACACCCAGACTCCTTCAAGATCTCTTGGCTACTCTGATGCCTCTCTGGGGAGCCGGCAACAATGGTAATGCTCTTGTTGCTTTCTAAGCTAAAGATGCCGTGGAGGCTGGTCAGTGCTGTTTCTCTAGATGTACACACACTTTCTACTCTGCAGTCTGAAGCCCACCAACACGCCATCTGAGAAAGAGGTTTGTCTTCCCCCAGCTATGCCTTCTGTGCAGTTTGCCTCGGCCAGTGTGAGGAATAGGACATAAGACCACTGAATTACTTTGCTGAATGACTAACAAAGAGACTCCAAAACTCAGAGAGAAGTTTATGTCTCTCTCATGTAACCATCTGGCTTTTCTGGGCTGGTGAGCAACCTGTTTCATGAAGTTATTTGGGAAACCAAGTTCCTCTCATTTGGTTATTCCTGCATCTCTTGAAGCCTTTCTTCTTTCGGGTCATAGGCAGGCTCAGCAAGATTCCCATATCAGATCACAGGTGGGAGTAAAGGGAACAAGTCCAGGCAAGTGATTCTCTTTAAGCAGGTGAGGCAAAAGTTGTACATAATATTTCCACTCATAATTCTTGATGAGAACTTACCATGTGATCACACCTCTAATTTACTGATCCAAGCATTCCTTCCAACAGTGTCACGCTCTCCTTCTGGTAAACACCAGGTTTTCTTTCCTGCTGGTGGTTTCAAGTGTTGTTTACTTTCCATTTCAGTGGCTGTCTCAAGGCATCTTCCTCTTCACTCATTTTTAAATTGGCTTTGATGGTAGAAAGATAACAGAACTATGGAGGTCAAATTAACCAGGGCTTGACAACTAATTAAGAAGAACTTGGTGAAATAGAAGAAGCAGCTGGCGATTTTTTGTTTATGTTATTTTACTTTGGAGCCGGGGGGATGACAGGCTTTTCATGACATGAACTCATGTAGGGACTGCTGGAAGAGGAGCAGATTTCATGAGACTAAAAATACTCATGAAAAGAAAAACAGTGCCCAGCAGAGATTATAGGCCGAGAACTTTATATTACTCTGTTCAGTCCTCAAAGTAGGATTCACCTGCTCTGGTTTTTCTCATTTAAAGATGAAGAACCTGGACGTTAAAGGGGTACAGCAAACTGTACAAGGTCATAGTGCTTGAAACAGCAGAACAGAGTCCACCCTGGCCCCGCACATCCCCTGTAAGTGATCATTGTTCTGTTGCAGATCTGCTGCTGGGTTACAGTAAGATGAGAAATCTAGTCTTAGAATTTGGTGTGACTTGTGTCTGGAACCTGGAATGATTCAGTGACTGGCAGAAGTGATGCCTGAGTCTCTCAGGAGTGGGGCTTGAGGCATCTAGAGGCATCTTTTCTCAGTTTGCCCATCTGAGTGGTTAAAACAAAGTACCACAGACTGTGTGGCTCATAAACAATAGAAATTCGGTCTTCGTTGTTCTACAGGCTGGGAAGTCAAGGGCCAGGCCCTGGTAGATTCAGTGTCAGGTGAGGGCATACTTCCTAGACAACAATCTTTTTGTTATAACTTCTCATGCAGAAAAGGTGAAGGATCTCTCTGTGGCTCCTTCCTACAAGGGCTCTAATCACATTCATGTGGGCTCTAACTCATGACTTAACCAAAGCCCCATCTCTAAATACTCTCTCACCTGGGGATTAGGTTTCAACATAGAAGCTTGGGAGGAACACAAAAATTCACTCCTTAGCACTCACATTTCTTGTGGTTGATGTTGCCTATAGGCTAGGAGCTAGACTAAAATGTCAATTGTCACCCTCTATATAGTCTGTCCATATGAGCAGGGCTTTCTGAGAATGTAGCGGCTGTGGCGTATTTGGGCATTTTACATGGCAGTTTAGGTAGAAAACACTTTCAGCAACTTTTCCTAAGCAGCAAACTGGCAGGGGGCTGAATCACTCTGTGACTGGTGTGGTGCTATTAAAATGTGTCCACAAATACTTTCGTGCTCTTTCTTCCAAAAAGTAGAGTGTACCTCCCTTCCTTCAAGTATGGATTGACTTAATGACTCATTTGTAATGAATAGAGTACTATGGAGTGGTGGTGTTTGATTTCTAGTTTGAGATGTAAAGACATTGGGGTTTCCTCCAGGTCTTTCTCTTCAATCACTTTTTTTTGGGGAAAGCCAGCTACTAAGACCCTCAAGTAACCTTTCAGAGAGACACACATAGCAGGAAACTGAGCCTCATATTATGAGTCAGTAAGAAATGGAAGGTTTCTGCCAGGAGCCACACAAGTGAGCCCCCATGCACTGGAAACCATCCTCCAGCCTCAGTCCAGTCTTCAGATGACCACAGCCCTGGCTAATGATGTCAGGGAAACCAAATGAGAAGTCCTACCACTCCCAACTTCCTGACCCATGGAAATTGAATGATATATTCTGGTTGTTTTAAACCAGTATGTTTTAGGGTACTATGTTGTGAAAAAGAAGTGGCTGGTATGTTTAGACTCAGAAGTCAGGTAATTCATTTGTTGCATTTTATTAGTTAAGACTGAGTTTCTAACTCCACCCCAGATTCAAGGAAATAATTTTTCAATAAGAAGAGCATAAGAGAATTTGCAGCGTGGTTTAAATTGGTATGAGAATGGTCATGTTAGTGTATCCTTAATATACAGTTGGGGAGGTGGCCAGTAAATATGTAGAAATGGAAGTCCTTTGCAGCACATATAACAGTTGAAATGAAATAATTACTTGGTAATTCTTATTGAATTACTGTTGTTCTACAGGACAGTGCATTCAGTAATGGCAAACCTACTTTATTCATCTTTGCCTTGCAAGTGAATTGCACTGTGTGTGTAATACACGCTATATAAATTGTGTGCTCATGAGGTATCTGCTGAACAAATGTGTGTACAAACTTATTTATCAAGATCCTCTAGGTATATATATACCTGGCCCTGGAAGTTTTTGTTTTGTTATCCTTGAATGAGCTTCCTGAACAATTCTTGAAAATATGTTACTTAACCTTGACATTTGCATAGGATCATCTACTCAATAGGATCATCGTAGAATTTAGGTTTTGAAAGAGTAGTTTGTGAAATTATTTTAGGAATTATCTGAATGAAGATTCTTTAAGTTTAGCAGCCATTCCATTATTTTATTTTTCATTTAAAAAGCTCAAGAAATAAGAAATGTGTTCATGAGAAATATTAGGTTAAAGTAGAGCAGGTAGCACACAGGAATGTTAAACATTGCAAACTGGATACTGAAACGTAATCTATGTGGAGATACTTTATCTTTGCTTTACAGAAAGAAAAACTGAACCATAGAAATTACCATGGTACATTTTCCATTAAATCCAGGCTTCATATATCTCATGCAATCTGTTTTAAACTTTGCTCTTCAGTTCTGCATGGACGTATAGATATGACAGGCGTACTCTCGCCAGTCTAGCATCTGTTCTACTTCATCCCATCTCCCCACGTTTGAAGACCTCATAGTTCCCAAAAAGCAACAGTGGAAGGCCATACTGTAGTGACTGAGCCAGATTTGTGCTTTATTCAGTATTTCTTGCCATTTATGACGTGGGTCCTACATGCATCTTTTTTCACATGAATCTTGCAGCTCTACTGAATCTTAAGTGATAGAGGTAAGCTGCGAGAAAAAGGCTCTTTCTTGAGCTTCAGTTTTGGAGAGGGAACACATTACTTATACTATTCTGTGGCCAAAATGAATGTGACCACACATTTAGGTACTTAAAACAAGGCCGACTTACTATCTTACACTTCTGTAGGTCAGAAGTCAAGATAGAGCATGGCTCCAATGAGCCATCCATTTAGAATCTCATGAGGCTGAGATCCAAGAATGGCAGGGGTGCGTTTCTTTCTGTAGGCTTGGTCCACTTCTAACTCATTCAGCAGTTGCCAGAGATCAGTTGAGGTCCATTCCATTATGGAACCGAGGTCCTTGTTTTCTGCAGGTTGCTGTGTAGGGAGAGCTCTCAGTTTCTGTCAGCTGTCTGCGTTCCTTTTCCCCTTCATTTTCAAAACTGGCACAGTGGGCTAAGACCTTCCCTTCTTCTGCATATCTGCTTTGAAACAGACATGTTTCAAAGAGAAAATGGTCTTCTCTTGAAGGGTACATGTGATGAGGTCAGGTACTCCCACATTATCCAAGATAATCTCCATATGTCAAGGTCAGCTGTAACCTTAGTAATAATTTTGAAGTCATTTGATTGAATAACCGTGAAACAGGAGTCTTGGAGTCACAGCTGTAAATTTCTGCCCACCACAGGGAGTATCTTGAAAAGTAGGATACAGAGATCTATGGACTAAAAAGGGTAAACAATTGTCCCACAAACATGAACATTCAGGATGAGTCAGGGATAGGATAATAAAAATAAATGCTCCCACTCAAACAGCAGAGAGATGTGAGGTACAGAGAAGGCACTGGTCTGTAGCAACTGTTAAGTCTGGTAGACAAATGTTGCCTGATCTCCCCACTCAGAAAGTAGGTAATTTTTTCTAGGTAGCCCCCAGAGCTGCTCTCTGGGAGTTTTCCCTAGTCTGTTTCTCCCATGGCTCTTGATTCTGCTGTTTGGAAACTCCTTCCATCCCACACTTCCCACATTCACTTCTGTGGAGGGCATCAGAATACAGCATGTTTCTGGTAGTTTAGCTGTTCTCAATACCTTTTTCCTGCTTACAGAATGTGTGTGTGGTGGGGGGTTGTCTAATAATCTTTACATTTCAAATAATCTTAGTCTATTTTAGTCCAAGCTCTAAAAGCTTTTGTTAACAAACTGAAAACCTTTGTCTCTTCTGGTTGTGGATTTTGAAATGGCCAGTGTTTTCGATATTCAGTTCCATTCCATTGCACGTGTGAAAAGCCACACCCATCGTTCTTTCAAGTGTGATTTCTCTTGATAGACACAATTACTGCTAATTTGGGAATATGAGGCTGCTGTGGGAACATACTCTTGAGCTTCCTAGCAGTCTTTTTGTCTAGTGGTGTGAATCATTGAGGCAGAGGATGAGATTTGTGACCTCTCAAATTCTCTGGTAAGGATGCAGCCTTTATGAAGGAAATTTCCTGGAGCCTGTCCACAGTCTGCTTTTATGATGCTTTGGTGACACTCTGGCCCTAGGTATAGACACATAATTAGTTATGATCTTTCAGACAGAGCAGCTGGAGAAACCCAGGGAAGTTCTGGTACTCACCAGTCATAGCACCATTAGCCATAATCCTTTGTCATAGGATGAAGACACTTAATCAGACCCTGCCTTTTTCTTCACCCCTTTTCCAGGCTATCACTTGCTTTCAGGAAGCCTTGCCAACTGGTTTAGGAACCATATCTATAGAATGGCCTGGGAGAAAATGATTGTCATGCAGCAAACACTTAAAATACTGCTGTCATCTGAAAACAACCATGAGGACTGAAGTGCGTGGATCTAAGGGAGCTTAAAAATCTCTATTAGAGCATCTTGTGCCAGGTCTGTAGTTCTCTGGGTCAAAGCTTTTTAGCAGAGTAGAAAGGAGCCCCAGTAATGGCTTCCCACTGTGTAAATCTGTCCAGAGTCTGTCACATAGTTGGCAAAAGCACTGATTTGCAGAGGCAGCCAGCACTAGCAGACAGTATACCTGAAACACTATTCTTTGGAGGAATAGCAAATACTTGTGCAGCTCACTTCCTGCTGATCTCCTCTGACCCGAGTCTATTAAATGGCATTTCTATTATGAAGAGTAGTTAAGAAATTGCGAGGTTAATTCTGGGGCTATGGATGAACTCTAAGTACCACGTCTTTGCTTTGGGTAGTTGCTACCTAGTGAATGCTAATATCTGTTTCGGGTTTTTAGACTGTGGTTTACCATGCAGGCTGAATTTATTTTAAAATTATAGATTACTAGACACAGTGTTGGAAGATTCTGATCTTGTAGATTTTTGAATGGAGTCTGGAAACATATGGTTTCAAAAGATCTCCAAGCTTAATTGTTAGGTACAGTTGCTTTAAGAAACAACCCTCATATTTGTGTGTAGAATCTGAAAAAGCCACACTCATAGAAACAGACAGTAAGGTGGTGGACACCAGAGAGTTGGGGACGAGGAGTGTGAACATGATCAAAGAGCACAAAATTTGTTAGGAGAAAAAAGTCTGAGATCTATTTCACGTCTTGGTGATGTTACAGCTAATAACAATATATCATATACTTGACAATGGCTAACACAATAAACTTTCACTGTTCTCATGAATAAAGCCACCTGATTTAGCAATTTTCCCATGTGTACATACATCAAAACATCATTTATGGCATGGTAAACATATACAGTTTTATTTGTCAGTTTAAAAATAAGAAAGAAAGAAAGAATCTTGTCCATATTTTAATGCTTTAGGCCTTGCACACCAAAGTGTCTTTCTTGCACATGACAGTTTGGTGAATGTGTCCTGGGTTAGTGTGTAGCTCTCCTCCATTACTGTGACTCAGGGACCCACACTCCTTTCATCTGTGCAAAGAAGAGAATATAAAAGAAGCATGGGAGTGACACCTACAGAAAGAATCTATTTCTTCTAGGATTGAGAAAAGAAAGGAAAGAGATTTGAACATTATTCATACTTATGGGGGATCCCATGGAGCCGAGGCCAAGTTTGGAAAAGGCTCTCATGCCCCTGGCACTGCGCCCTCTGAAGAAGGTGTGCCAGGCAGCTGGTAATGAGGTCTCCAAGCAAGCAGGGGGCGTTAGCTCTGTGAGTATTAGAAAACTGGTTTCAATTGCTGCTATTGGAATGAGCTGTTTGCTGGGGTGAGGATGGAAAGGCTGAGGTAAAGTTGGCAGAAACTTGAGGCAAACAGGAAGTACACACAAAGCAAACAGGAAGCAGTAAGACTCTTCTTCCTTCCCAGGATGCCTAGTTTTCCTCAATTAGACTCTAACATGGAGCCAAATGGTGAAGTAGAAACTAGGCCCCAGCAGTATAGAGCAAAGAACAGCTAAGCAGGTTTAAAGAGGAGAAATAGTAACTCGGTAACTAACACCGTGAGGTTCCCTGGATTTGTGGACAGCAGACAGCCTTTCCCTGCGAAATTCCTTCTGTTTGCCCCCTTTAAATCTATTCTCTGCTGTCTTTTACCTATGCTATCCCAGCTACTGCTGGTGTGGTGCCCGGAAACAGTAGAGAATTATGTGAGTGTGCAGAGTGGGGAGACTTGGCTAGGGCTGTGCTGTGTCTCTCCTCAGAACTTTCCCTCTTTGCCCCTTGAGGCTGTGGGATGGCAGCACAATCTTGCTTTCTTTAATGCTAGAATACTGCATCATCCCTGCTGTGTTCAGCAGTCTGTTTGATCCCCAGTAAATAGTTTTTCACTGGATTCTCTTTATGTTATCCCATCTGAGGGTGCCATGGTTTTCCTGGAGTCTGACTGGTGGGGCAGTTGTGATTTAAGAATAAAAGGACTGGACACAGTTGGGGAGAACCAGAGAGGGTAGTGGGGAGACAGCCATGGAATGGAGCTGCGGTCTTGAAAGACTGGCCGACTGGGTGAGCTGGTAAGAAGGCAGAGAGTGGCACATAAGCCAGTACCAAAATCCCCTGTCCTTGTGATTTCCTCACACAGCTCCCTGCTGTCACACTGGGGAGCCCAGGAGTGAGCGTGCTGTCAGTGTGGGCCTCGCAGGTTGACGACTTTGGTCCTAGGGCAGGTTGAAGATGGCTGGAAAGGAGAATGGAGTTGTGAGCAGCAAAGACCCAGTTATGGGTGCACTTGGGACACTTGTTGCACAGAGAAGATAAAATAAATGACATCACTGTCTTGAAAGGGGACAAACTTATTTGCAAGAATAACCAGAAAAGTTATTATAGTATTCTTGATTTATTCTTCAGCTTTAAAACAATGAACTCACAATTTAGAAAGAATACATTTCAGTAAAAAGATATTACTCAAATTCAGTAAAATATTTCATGGATGAATTTAATTTTGCACTAACCCAGGTAAAAATATTATGTTTCAGGGCTTTAGATATAACACATTAAAAACTCCAAATGGTAACATGCACTGGCAAACTTAAGTGACTCAAGTCGTGTTTCTTCCTCTTTGAAAACACTCCACTGTCATGTTCTACTTTGAGTTTATGGTTTAAATACAGACATGTGCTGTACCTCAGGGGTAGGAGAAATGAGCTCTACCTCATGAGAGCTCCAGTAGGTCTTCGCTAGTCTTACACTTAAAGCTAATTATATGTAGCTGAGTCCATGTGTAGCTGGGTCAAGACTGACTGCTAGTTAGATGTCCTGTGAATTAAGTTCCATCTAGAACACAGTGTTTCTTAAAGGATAAGTTGTAAAAACCAAGCTAATTTGAAGTTGACATATACATTTTAAAAACTCAATCAAACTGCAGCAATAATTCAGAACACAGACCAACAACAGATTACTGACATTGTTTCAATTTACCAGTACAGGGTGAGGATAAAAACAAATCAAATAGACATGTATTTTATGGTTGTTTTTAAGCCTTCTTCGGGTATTACCCATAGGAGGGTGGGCTGCCTGTACTGCTGCACTGTTGGCTCTTGGTCCACTATGGCATCTGTTATGGTTGATACATTGTTTCAACTTGAAGTCTAGAAGCTTCACTAAGTAACTCAGCAGTTCTACATTCTGGGGTGTAAAGGATGTGCCCTTACCTCTAGGATGTTGTTCCTTGTGTCAACCTGAAAAGTTTAACTAAATGATTCAACAGGGGACCAGAGTCCTTGCTTTGTGGCTAGGCTTGTGGAAGAGGAGGGTGCAGAGATGGTGTGGGTTTGGGCATGCGTGGGTGGGCATGGGCAGAGAGCTGGCATGCAACATAAGGAGGGAGGGAAGGCTTTCTTTCCCCACTTGTGCTCTTGCTGCTTTTGTTGTCTTCTGCCACCTTGAACTGTTGCCCCTGTGCCATTCCACCCTACCTTGAAGCCAGCTGATCATGGACCGAAACTCCCACGAACTGTGAGCTAAACAAACCTTTCCTTCCTTAATCTTGGGCACTGGGTATTTTGTCTCAGCAAGGAGAGGAAAGTACCCAAGACAACATCTAGCCCATTTACTGTGCTTTCACGTGTTTTCTCAGCATTATAACTTCTGCCTTTGCAAGTCCCTGTTTCTTCGCGGGTTCAGCTCACACAGTTCTCCCCAGTTGCTCTCCCTCTCTGATCTACCACTTTGGCTTCTGTTGTCTCCTTCCTCAGCTTTCCAGGGCTAACTAGTGCAAATCTTCAACAGAGAGGCTTTTATTTGACCATCTCAACTTACAGGAGGAGCATGGTGTTGGCTTTTAGCTCCTCTGTGCATCAACACTACTGACTCTGATGACTGGAGAGTGTGGGTCGCCTGCCTCAGACCATGGCTGCCTAAAAAGAGCTCTCAGCAATATGGGTTCTGGGATGGGCAAGAGTAATGGCCCAAACAGAGGGAAGCAAAACAAAACAAAATACACAGAGATAAAGCTCTGAGGTTAAACTAGGCACTTGTGGTAGTATTGTGGAAAGAGCTTTGAACGCAGAAGTGGGTGAACCTGTGTTTAATTTTCATCTCCGATGTTCTTGCAGTTCTGTCTTCTCGCTCACAGTTTGTGATAGCGTGGGAGGTGTTTTAGGAAGAGAATAAAAGTAATGAAGTTCTCAGAATAGAAATGACTGGAACAGGGACGATGAGTTTCTCTTTCCCTCATAGTGAGAAGTCATAGCGAGAATTGTGCATGGCTCCTGGTGCTGGTTTGGGATCCTCTTCTCACAGACTTTGTGTGATGCTTCTCCTCTGCTTGTGGCAGGATGCTCCGTGGCTCAGACATTCTGCTTCTTTCTAGGAAGAGGAAGTGAAGATTGATGTAGGTTTACACCTATTCTCAGGAGAGGCAAAAGGCTGCCGAGTCCCAGGAGATTTTCTATTGTGCCACAGGCCAGGATGGTACATGCTACCAGCTCTGACCACAGGGTAGGTTGGGATAAAGAGTGTGTGGGATTTGGCATAAGGTTACCCAGAACAAAACTGAGTCTCTACCTTCACAAACGAGGGATGGGGATGGGTGCTAGGAAGGTGGTAGGATGGGGCCACATGGGGTTATTTTGTCTGATCTGGTACCTAGAGTACTACAGTGCTACAAAGACTTTAAAATGAAACCTGGAAACTCTTGTGCAGTCTGTTTTTTGATACTGTTTTTTAACTTTGCTTTGAGAACTATCAGACACAATGGAGGCAGCCTGACCCTGCTCGCTCCTATGACCCCTCCAGTCTTATCCCTGCACTGTCTCCTTTGCCTCCCACCTGACAACTCCGATTTCTTTGAATTTACTGAGTTTTCTGACTCAAGGCCTTTGCTGGTACAATTTTTCCAGCTCAGAACGGTCTTCCTTTTGAGAGAGCCCAACCAGATTCCCAAACTATGTGAAAAATCCTCTTGTTCTTTATGGTCTTTTTCCACATCACCGAGCCCAGTCCTTATTCCTGTGCAGCATGTTGACACATGTTCATGTGCGCAAGGGCCAGCCTGGCTCAGCCTCTAGGGCTGGTGTGCTCAAGCCGCCCTGCCTGGATTTAAGCCTTTCCATTGTGTGCTCCTGGGTGAGTTCTTTTAATGTCTTGCTGCCTCAGTTTCTTTGCCTCTAAAATGGAAAAATTAATATTACTTACATCACTGGAAGGATAGTAAATGTGTTAATATTTGTAAAAGTGCTTAAGTTAATGTCCTGCTCATAGCATGGACCATACGATTAAATATGGACCATTACATTAAATATATAAAAGGACTATGATCCATTTCTTCCACGATACTATACGCATTGTGGAGATGGTGACAGAATCTGTTCTCTGACTACAGTGGCTAGAACAGTGTTAGACCATGTCATGTCATTGCTGTTTTTGTCGTCTCATGCTGAGTGGGCATTTGCTGAATTGATGAATAAATAAATGAGTAATGTTCTAGATGGGAGAAGGGAGGCGTGCAATGACCTGGTTACCAAAACCAGCACATTGCTACGATATGGGCTTCCAGAAACGTGAATTAGCACCTAGCAGACACAGGCTCACTTGAGAGTTGAATTGTGAACCTGCTCTGAGATTTATTAGCTCCAAATCCCGTGTGGTGAGTACATAAATGGCATGAGCATCCCCCAGAATCTCTTCTGTTACTTCCAACCTTACAAATGTATAATTGCCTCCTGTAAGTATTGCTCATCCTCAGACCACTGAGGCAATGGAAAGAGGCTCTGTGTGGGACGAAGGCTTATTCTCTCAGCTCACTTGGGAAGCTGCAGCATTGATTACATGTTTGCTTGCCGATTCCACCATCCTTGTGGAGGCTGCTTCCCTGAGAAGCCTAAACTCAGGCCCCCATCATCACTCAGGGCTGATCTGAGTTTATGAAGAGGATTTCCAAACTCCAAACAATGGCAGCTTTATTGGCCAGCTGTACCGTGCTCTCTTCCAGAGGCAAGCGGGGCTTTTAAATCCCGTAAAAAACACATCCAAGTTGCACTGTGGGGACTCAGTCAGGCAACTGGCTGCTCTTTTAATTCTGTCCAAAGCTGGGTCTCAGAGAAACTATTAGAAGCCCAGTAAAATAGATCTCGGTTGCCTTGGCTGGCTTCCAGGGCCTGTCTTTTGTTTCTGTTTGGTGAATGGCCACCGCATTTACCCCTCTCTGCTCTGTCTCAGCTGGAAGTCTCTCTATTAACAATTTCTTTCCAAATGCATGGTGGTCTATGAACTTGTCTGAAATTTCCTGGAAAAAAAAACAACTGCTGCCTTCAGAAAGTGAGACCCATGGAATATTCTGTCAGTTTCCTCTCAGGCAATTTCCCACTCATGTCTGTCAACCCCTCTCCTCCTATCCACCGTGAAAACACTCCTTCATCCCCACGAAAAACCTTCCAGAGGTCTTGACAAGAAAACAGATAGCTTCTACTCCTGGAAGGGTGGAACATACAGGGGGATGTAGGGATACTGCTTTCTATGAAGTTCTTCAAGGATAGTGTGAGGAGCCATCCTAGGCCCTCCTCTACAATCCATTTGCCATTTGTTTACTTGTGAACAAGAATCCTTAACCCACCAGGCTATGGTTGAGAGAGGCAGGCCATTAGCTGCTGAGGAAGAAAGGGAGTGACAGTTATGGAATTTGCTTTGCCACACACACCTCCAGGGGAGCTTTTCCCTGAACAGTGGAGCTGGGGGTCACTCATTTCTTCCTCTGAGGGCACTCAGAGCCAGGCAGTCAGTTCCTGGGATTGGCTATCCTTCTAGCTTTTTCGCTCATCTCTCAGTCTTGACAAAAACACCTATTTCCCACAGGAGGCCCTGTCCTGACAGAGGGGCTGGGTGTGGCTTGTTGCTTGCCTTGGCCCAAGTGCTGAACATCTTCAGTGTCTGTCAAATCCCATATATGTTATCAGCAAGTCCTTGCATTTCCTGAGGGTGAATGTGTTGAAGTGAATCTTAAAATGTTGATGGATTTTCATCAAGGAAGGGAGCTTGAAATCATTTACCTCATTGGTGGCCAGGTTTTCTAACCTAGCTGCAGCAACCTTTCCTCCACTGAAATCTTACTTAGAAGATCATGAGCCGTCCATGGACTGGAGAAGGGTGCCAACCTCACAGACACCCTTCTTCATCCACTTGGCAGTTCCTGAGGCCCTTACGCCGACTGCCTAGAACTCTCTAGAAGCCTACTTTGAATGTCATTCATTACCGTGGAGCACGTGTGACCCAGAGACCCAGCTGCCTCGTCCAAGATAATTGTTACCAGGACATTTAAGTATAAAGGACCCTTGGTTTCTTAAAACCAAGTTCATGCACTTAGAAATGCTCTGCTGATACATAATAGATTATTCATGTTTGTTTTTTATTTGTTTTTATAGTGAAAGGGCTCAATACTAAACTCTTCTTTTTTTCATTAGTGTCAGTAATTTCTCTAGGTTGATGTATTATTTAGCTAGGGCCACCAGAACAAAGTATCACAACAATAGCAACAGAAATTTTTTTCACAATTCTGGAAGCTGGAAGTCCAAGATCAAGGTGACAGCCAAGTTTGTTCTTCTTGAGAGCCCTTTGTCAGGTCTCATCGTTAGATAGAAATCCTCTGTGGCGCTTCCATCTGGTCTTCCCTCTGTCACGTAGTGTCCAGATTCCCTCATCTTATGAGGCAGTAATATTGGATTAGGGCCCATTAATGTGGTTCCATTTTACTTTAATTACTTACATAAAGATTCTATCTCAAAAAAATCACTGCTATGGATTGAATAAATGTCCCCAAAAGATTTATGTGTTAAAGGTTTGTTGCCAGGCTGGGCTATTATTGGGTGGCAGAAGGACTTAAGGTTATGGGGCATAGTGGAAGGTAGTTATGTCATCAGGAGTATGACCTTTAAAAGGAATTTAAAATCCAGGCTCTTTTTCTCTTTGGTTCTCAGCTCACATGTGTTGAATATGTTTGCTCTACCATGTGAACCTGCTGTAATGTACCGTTCTGCCCAAAAGCAATGGGCCAGTTTGCCATGGACTGAACCTCTGAAGCTATGAACCAAAACAAACCTTTCTTCTTTATAAATTGATTGTGTTATGTATCTTGTTAGGTGATGAGAAGCTAACAGAGATTTGTGCCAAAAAGTATATCTCTTTCTATGATTATTCCTGATGTTATTCAGAAAACTTTGGAATTAGTTTCTGGGAGAAGTTTGAAAAGTTTGGAGAACAGAAAGCCTAGAATTCTGTAAATGGAATTTACTTTGTGACACCGGTGAGGACTCAGGACACCAAATGTTGATAGATATGAGTGTAGAAAAGTTTATGTGCCTGGGGTTTCAAAAGAATAAAGATTCTATTATGAATTGGACTAAAAGTCAAACATGTTATATCATAGCAAAGAATTTGGCTCGTTTTTGTCCATTCCTTCAGACTTTGTGTGCAGCCGAGCTTAGAAGGGATGGATTAGTTTATGTGGCAAAGAGAATGTCAAAGCAACACACCATTCGGGTAGTGGCATGGGTATTGCTGGCTATTTTCAGCCAGATTTAGAATGAATTAGGGGCAAATAGCACAGCATAATGATCTGCAAAGCGTACTGTTTGGCCAGAAAAGGAAGGTGTTTAAAGGTGCTACCAAGAAAGGTACTTTACATTAGGACAACAGGAATGACATACAGACACCTCAGAATCAGCAGGCCTGAAAATAGAAATGTGCAAATTCATTTCAGCTGAAAGGAGAAAGAGAGCCCTGAGGTACTCTACTTGCACAGGGATGCATAGGGAATTATTTCCCTAAGTTTAGCAATCAAGGCACTCAGAGGCCACAGCAGCTGTGGCTCAAGTGGGCCCTGATCCAGCTTGTATCAATGGTAGATGCTGGCATTGTACATGTGATGCTAGTTTTTCAAGCTATGTGGAGTAGAATGTATGAGTTATGGTGTCATGGAGGGTTCCACCAAGATTTCAAAGGAAAGCCTGAGAGGCCAAGAAGTGTGTGGCAGGGTCACAGTCTCTGTAAAACAGAGCCTGACACAGAAATATATGAAACCTGTAAGAACAAAGCTTCAGCTTCGGTGGTGGCCCCAGGAAGCTAGAGATACCAAGGACATGGAAAACCTGCTGAGGGAAGCTGCAGGCAGCAAGAAGAGCCAGGCCAAGAGAGAAGCCATTTGGACTGCATCCAGGAAGGCCACAGGGGCAGGGCTGCCAAGTCCTTGGGAAACCATATTCTACCAATATGTCCCCTGGATGTAGAATATGAGGACCTAGCATTTAATTTTGCCTGTCCTATGTTTCATCTTGCTATTGTATAATCCTTCCTTTCTTCTCTTTTCCTCTTTTTCAAAATAGGAATGTTTACCCTATCTTACTGTATCTTGGAAGTATATAACTTTCTTTTATATTTTTATAGGGACTTATTATAGTCAAGGTTTGCAAGGGAATAGATTTAATACTGGACACATAATTTACAGGATTATTTTATAAAATTCACCCAAAAAATCAAATGCAAAAGAGTGCAAAACATCTGTCCATGCACTAGTGACTGGAAGAATCCCCTGGCTGGATCCCATGGCAACATCTTGAAGAAGTCTAGACAAAGGCGTAGAGCCCATGGCAATGTGTCACGTAAGTCCGTATCAGGGCACTGGGAAGACTCAAAGGCCAGCGGTGGAAGCAAGAAAGTCTGTACTGGTGGGGTAAAGGGTGTGAGCCAGAACGCTGAGGGATCTTCACTGGAGCCAGGAAGCAATGCTCAAGGTGAAGACCAGAACTCCCCCAAAGAGAACAGCAACCATCCTCAGTGACAGTGAGGACCCAAACTCCTCCCCCAGTGAGAACAGCCTAGTTCATGTCAGGGAAACAAGCCACATCAAAGCTTCTCCTGGGAAATCAGCATCATGCAACCTTCTCCTGTTTTCCCTTATGTCATTTGGGCAACAGTCTGCAGGTGGGACATCCATGACAAGAACTGTGCTGACTCAGTCAGCTGGGCGTTACCACATAAAGTGACCATTAATTAATCCACCACAGGGCTCAAGGATGAGTTTGCCTTGAATCTCAGAAGACACATTGGACTTGGACTTTTGAAAAATGCTAAAACAGGACAGAGAAACCCTTAGAGAAGAACTCAGTGCATTTTATTTATGAGATGGACATGAGCCTCTAGCATGTCGCAGAGGCAGAGCAATGTAATTTGGATAAATGGCCCCAAAGGCCCACGTGTTAAGGATTTGCTCACTGGCTTTTGGTACCTGTGGGAGGTGAGGGCTTGTGGTAGGAAGCGAAGTCTTGGAGGTGTTCCCTGAAGAGAGATGCTGGCATTCTAGCCCCTTTCTCTCTTGTTACTTTCCAGCTGCCATGGGCCGAACAGGGTTGCTCCACCATGTTCTCCCACCATGGTGTTCTGTGCAGCCACCAGCACAAAACAATGGGCCAAGGAAGCATGGGCTGAAAATTCTGAACCTGTGACCTGAAATCATCCTTTTTTTAAGTTGATTATCCCAGGTGTTTTGTTGTATTTGTCACAACAACAGAAAGCTGACTGATACAGCCAATTTTGAGGCACTGGAGGTGAAAACCTGATTATTTGAATTTGGAGCAGTATGATTCAGTTCACCACCATTGGCTAAACACATTTTCACTGTAGTGGTTGATTCAAAGATAGCAGATGGTAGATACTCTTCTTAAATTCACGTCCATTCAAAACCGTTTCTCTGCATCCTTATGTTTAGGTCAGCGTTTTTTCTTTAAATTTGCTCCTAGTCTTGCACGCATGTAGTTATGGAGAAAGTCTGATGCTAGGTGAATTTCTTCTTCTAGCTCTAAATCCCATGAGAGGGGCCACCATAGCCCATCCCGAGACAATCAAACAAGAGGAAGGAAGACGGCAGCCTCACGAGTGACCCTAGAAGGGGCCACCAAAGAACTATGCAGCTGAGCCCCACCCAAATTGTTGACCAGAAAGTATTTTTTTTTTCAAAAATTGGTACCCAAAATGTTTTTAAAATTCAGTACACGTTTGCATGTGTACTGCTCACGTTCGTTACGGGGAACTGGTGAATGTACATAATACATCTTAATTCTTTTTATTTCCCATTCTCCTCTCCCTCCTCCCTCCCACAGTTTTTTGGTCCCCTTCTCATTTGCAAACAATGACCTCCCTGTTTTCCATTATCTTTCTCTTATATTGGTCTTTAATTTATACTTTGGGTTTCTCCTATAAGAGAACCCATACAACATTCAAGCTTATGTGTCTGATTGGTTTCACTTAATATTACAGAGTCCAGGTGCATCCACCTTCAAGTTTATCCCTCTTTATGGCAGAGCACTGCTCTGTTGTGTGCAAGTACCACAGTTTCTCTTCCTGTTTATTTATGCCTGGGGCTATTTCCACATCCTCCGTTCTGTTCCACTGGCTTGCGTGTTTGTTTATGTTCCAATACCATGCTAATTTTCATCACTGCAGTTTTGTAATATGAATTGAAATTTGGAATTGTAATGCATCCTGCTTAATTCCTGTTGCCAGGGATTGCATTTGTTATTCTGAGTATGATTCCATATGAATTTTAGAATTTTTTAAAGCACAGATCTGTGAGGAATGCTGTTGGCATTTTGATTGGAGTTGTATTAAATCTATATGGCAGTTTGGTCATTTTGACAGTATTGGTTTTGCTTACCTGGGAATGAAGGACATATATACATTTTCTGATGTTCAGTCTCCTTTTTCAGAGTTCTATAACTTTTTAAAAGGGAGGGAATGGCTTCTCACTTCCTTTTTTAGGTTAATTCCTGAGTATTTAGCCAGCATGTCCATCCTGCACTCTTGCTTGACCTGCACTGTATTTACAGCCTTTCTCCACACACCACAGTGAAGTCACACGTACCTTCTGGCTTCATCACAGTTAGGTGCATTTTTTCCACAGTTTTGTGGGTGACAGGAAGGTGTGATTTCTGATAATAGAGAAAAGCAATTCCTGTTTTATCTCCTGCTTATTTGCTTATTTTCTTGCTGTGACATTAAAATATTAGAGTAATAAAAATTTTAAAATGTGTTTGGGAAAAAAATATTTGGAGACAGTCTTGGTTTGATTAGGCTGCTACAACAAAATACCACAAATTGGAGGACTTATAAACAACAGAAAACTGTTACAGTTCTCGAGGACGTGAAGCTCAAGGTGAAGGTACCAGAATGTCAGCATGTGATGAGTACTGACCTCTGATTCTTAGAAGGCACCTTGCTGTGTCTTCACTTAGTGGAAAGGGTGTGTAATCTCCGTTGGCCGTCTGTTTATAAGGGCGCCAATCCCATTGATGAGGGCCCCATCCTCATGACCTAAATGCCTCTCGGAAGCCTCACCTCTTAGTCCCACTGCTTTGGGGGTTAGGGTCTGAACACACGAATTTTAGAAGGACACAATCCTTTAGACCATAGCAAGGACTCACATAAGATTGTCAATTTATTTTTGTCACTTAATGTATTTCAAAAGAACAGCTATTCTCTATCATGAAAATCCTTTCAAAAAAGAAAGTCATTCATTATGTAATGCAATATCCAGTGGTGGCCCCCTACTATTTTCTCTGTAATTTCGTGTTTCCTTTATTGTTTTTGTGTTAACAAATGCAAAGACACACTATGTAATGCAGCATCCAGTGATGGTTCCCTGCTGTCTCCTCTGTAATTCGGTATTTCCTTTATTGATTTTATTATAAGAAATACGAAGATAACATTATGGTATACAGCATCCAGTGCCAATTCCTTACTATCTTCTCTATTAACTTGGTATTTTCTGTATTGTTTCTGTGTTATTCTGGGTTCTTTTGTTTTAAAAATAAAATTAAAAAAGAAGAAAGTCATTATAAGGTTTAAGTGACTGCAAGGAGGTGAATTCAGAAATAAAATGCTCCTTCTTCGGAAAGAATTAAGATATGATGTATTTTAATATTTGTCTTTATGGTAAATATTAATAATTGGAAAGACAGGAAATTTGTAACTTAAAATTAGACTTTATGCAATTTTTTCTTTATGTAGCCCATCAAAGAAATTAAGCTTAAAAACTATAAAGAAATATAAATCATTATTTTTAGGAAGAAATTTATCTCTCCTCCTTCATACCGAAGTAATTATTATTACCTAAAATGGGGACGATGTCGTTACATAACATCTCTCGATTCCTTTTATTCCCTTCCCTCTGTCTCTGCCCCCCCCCCCGGGTTTGCTCCCTTCCCTTCTGTGAAAGGTCTCCCCATTTCTTCGTATCTGTCTTTTATTTTGCTCTTTATTTATATTTTGGTTTTGTCTCGTCAGAGAAACCATGCAGTACTTAAGCTTGTGTATCTGATTTATTTCACTGAACACTGTAGACTTAAGGTGCATCCGTGTGTCTATGAATGGCCAGGCTTATCCTTCTCTGTGTCAGACTAGTAACCCAGGGCCCACGAGCACCACACGTGCTTTCTCCATCATGTCGTTGTTGGACATGTGAGCACTTCTGAGATCTAGCTGCTATGAATCGTGCTGCTGTATTTATGGCTAAGATTAGTCTTACCCATCTTTATGATGCTTTCTGTTAAAATAGCTATGTTAAAACGGTTCACCTTAATAATCCCTTCTGGCTCAAGTACTGATTTCAGATTCTATGAATGCTTCAGATTCATGCCATTGTTTACTTATCTGGGGCAGCCACAAAATTGGGGGACATTTTGAAGGTAAGGAGGGGATCTTGCTGCAGAATAAGTTCATCCAAATTCCGCTATCTTCATTTTTCCTTTTGTCCTTTCTATGTGGCACTGTCTTCCGCAGACAGTGGTGCTGGGGCTCTTGGGCTGAGCCCCTCGGAGCAGGGACTCAGATTTTCAAACTTTGCCTCGAGATCCAGTCACAGAATGCTGTGAGGATTACATCACTCCCTCTCTGGCACTTAGGAGCTCCCAAGTAAATGTCTGTGGGGTAGTAAATGAAAAGCTCTTAGCAGAGAACTACTGATGTCTCCCCAGGGTCTCATCCCTAGCTAGAGAGCCTGCTGCACCGTGCTTGGCCTGGCCTCCCACCAGGCCTTCTGTGAGCGTGTGTCAGAGCATGGACTCAACTCAAAGCAGGCAGAGTTCTCAGAAGGCAAGCAACATTTGAGTGCAGTTGAGGATGTTTGTTTCTTCTCAGAGAAGAGGAATGAAGAGTCATTCCGGAACTTAAGGAGAAGTTCACAGAGGGGTTAAGACAGGAACAGCTGAAGCCCGCTCTACTTAAGGCTCTGTGCAGTCTTACGGGTGCCCTGGGGATTTCCATTCCATCCTGCATATAACTGGAGCTCCCAATGTGTGCATCCACCAGCACGTGCGCACACACACACACACACACACACACACACACACAGCCCTCAGAAAGGCAAACTTACCCCCTTCCTGGGTGGGCGCTAGAGCTGCCCCTCTGATCAATGCCTTCCCAGGAAAGGTTACACAGACTGGAAACAGAGCTTGGCTCTGACCCAAGGAAGTGAACTCTCCTCTGGGAATATGGGCTGGGATCTCTGCACAGCTCCCACAAAGCCAGCATAGGTCTCAGCGGAAGCCCGCCTACCCCAGCTGCTGTCTACCTTGGCTGCTTTTGTCTTTGTCTCCTTTCATCTGTCACTGCTCTTCCCTGTTAGAAATCAGACTCCAAGCTGATTGTTGTCAAATCCCAGCGGCCTGGAGCTCACAACAGGGACGCAGAGAACTGGCCTCCAGGAGCTAGCTGCACTTCCGTTCTGTTCTGCCTCTTGCTAACTCAGTAATGATGGGCCAGACGCCACTGAGAGTCATTGAGTATTAAATTTCCTCATCTGTAAAAGATGACTGACACTAACACCTGGACCACACCGGGAAGGGGGTCCTGGCCTCCAAATGCATCAGTAAGATCAGGGAGTCACAGTAACAGTGGGTCAGTTAGGGCACTAATTGTGCTTCTTTTCTGGTCTGAATGAGGTTTCACTTTCAGTAGTCAGAGGGATGTGGAGGGATAGCGAGAAAATAAAAACAGAGAAGGGACCGAAACATGTCTAGGATGCCTGAAATACCTCCAACTACTACTAAAAGCTACTGTATCATTTTGACTACTGTAAACATTACCTAGCACTCAAAAGGAGCGGGAGAAGTATGATATTAGGTAAATGAAGATTATTTGTAAGGATTATAACATTTATTTTCCCCTTTTATGATAAAATACATTTAAGATTGTCTCCTTGCCAGTTCTTCTCTTCACCTCCCTCTCCAACTTCCCTGGTACCAGGGTTGCCCCCCGCTCTTAATTAACACACAGAGCATCCCAGGGCACTGGGGCTGGGGCATGAGGTGTGCTGGCACCTTGATCACAGAGTGACAGACAAGAGCACTCAGCAGAGAACATCGGGATGAGTGAGCCCCGCGGCAGCAGACTGGAGAAACCCAGAGGGCAGCCCTCCTGCCTCCGGTGAGCGCAAGGAGCCCCGGTGTCCGTGAAAGGTGAAGGGGTACGGTTGTCAAGGGCAGGATCAGGACAGGGTGACAGGATGCTAGTGAAATGTCCACCTTAGTATGGGAGAAAAGTGCTTGTGCTCGGGAAATGGAGGCAGAATCTCAGTCCTGTGATTAGCAACAGCAGAAATGCTTTTACTTAAAATCTGCACAGCATTCAGTGTTCTTCCTGGTGCACAGAATCCAGGAGACGCACCTGTGGCCGTGTGGGCCCCGCCAGCATGAAATCGGGATGCTGCTGTCTTTGCTGTCACTCATGATAAGATTCAGAAAGTAAATAAGGCAAAGCTGACCATGCAGAAAGAGGACATCCCCAGCAGGGACTGTGAGGAACTGACCGTCGGAGGCTCTTGGTTTAGGAAATTGGGAAATGTTGCTAGCTAGGAGGGTAAAGGTTTCATGTGCTGTAGCCTTCAGTCCTGAGGCAGCGGATTGGCTCAGTGGGAACTTCTAGCAGTGTGGTGCGTGTGGTTCCACTGAAAGTGATACACGCCAGGAGGGGAGGGAGGAAAACCCTGCACCTGTGACACTGTGAACAAAGAAACTTCCTTAGTATAGGAAATGCCCAGAAAGAATCAACAGTCAAGAGCTGGGAAATAAACCTTACTGTGTAAAACTTGCTATTAGAGAAAAAATATATCTTCATTGCCAAGTGAAGAAATATGGTCATCCGTGATATAACAATGGTGACATATTCTGAAGACGACATCATTAAGTGATTTTGTCATGTGAGTATCAGAGATGTCACTAAGAAACAGAGTCTCACAAGGCCACAGTTACACACGTGACCTATCGCTGGCCCAAATGTTATTATGTGGTACCCAATCATACATAGAAAAGTATAAAGTAGTAATAACGTCTCCAGCATGCCACTCTCCAGAGATAAGCCACAGCGAATATTTTGGTGTATTTCTTTCCATTTATTTTTCTACAAAAAAAAGGACAAAAATCAAAACATTGTGGAAATCACTTAAATTTGTACTAAACTTATAAATTACATGTGTGTTACATAGCTAGGCATGGTGGCACACCCCTGTAGCCCCAGAACTCTGGAGGCTGAGGCGGGAGGATCATCACAAACTCAAAGTCAGCCTAAGTTAAATAGTGAGCTAAACTGTGTTCAAGGTCGACCTGAGCAACAGCAAAATCTTCTCTCAAACAAAAACATGTTACATAATATATGTTTTCCATGTGTTGAAGAAGTCTTTATATATAAAAACAACATTCTATTTGAGGCAAAAATATTTTATTGAATGAACATATAAAATTTTGTTGGGACAATAAGGGGATTTCTAATTATTTTGCTCTTATAAATAATAATGAGAAAATGTAAGTTCCAAGTCTATGTTTATTCTCTGAAAATTTCTGTAGGATAAATTCTAAGAAGTGGAATTACTAAGTCTTACACATTTTCTATAACTTCCCTGTGTAGTTCCATTACTTTATCTCACTCTCCTGCCAAACTCAAATTTTTTAAGAGAAAGCAAAACATTATTGAATTAACAGCCAGAATAGTATCAGCATATTTTTCTTCTATAATGGCTGATAAAATAAAAATACAAAAGATGATGTAAGCTGGCAGAGCAACTCAGATGTTGTGAGTGAAAATTCTCAAGGATACAGCCCTGTATTTATAACCACCAGGCCACGCGGCTGAAGTAAAGATCAGAGCGAGGCCCCCTAACAGCAGCCAAGGTGAGTAATTTGAACCAAACCCGCTCTGCACCACACAGGCTGTGGCGACAGAAGTAGGGGCCTGGGATAGGAGGGCGATGGGCTCGCTCTGCCCTGTGCAGCCAAACCTGCTCACAGCACGTGGCCCCATACTTTAAAGGGAACGTTATCACATGGTGTGTTGTTTAGAAATGAAGTCAGAACAGTGAAGAAACTGGAAAACTGGTGCCCAGGAACAAGTAACTGAGTGGGTAATCTGATGAACACAGGCTGTTTGAACAGAGCCCTGGGCCGCCTGTCCCCCCCTTCTCCTTATCCTCTGTCAGACCAGCCGACATTCCCCGTGGGGTTGGTCTTCTGCTTTCACACGACTGTCCCTGGGTGGTCCCTTTACTGATCTTACTGTCCCCAGCTGGTCCCACCTGGATGTCATTGACTATGGTCCCAAATTATTACTGAGAAGGAGAGGTAGGCCCACAGAGAAAGCAGCCACCATGGCCTGTGAGGGCCAGAAAGAGCCAGTGCGCAAGCCGCACCCAAAGGCACAGGGTGGTCCTGCCGCTTCCTCGACCAAACCCCGCGTGTGCTGAGTCCTCCAGAACCTGACTCCCACTCTGCAGCGCATGTCTCATCAGACCCCCACTCACGTCGCTCACCATGTGTTATGGTGACAAGGCTGGCCTCGCCTTCACACCTCTGTCGCAGGCTGTCTCTTCAGCCAAAGTCTGTCGTCCCCATCTCTGCCAAGCCTTTCCTGTATCCCAGCCTCCGCTCCCTCACAGGTGCGCAGCGCAGGTGGGTGTGGTGTGGCAGGGAGGCCCAGGCTGCGTGCACCAGGATGCAGGCGCCTCGCTCACCAACACTGGGAACATCGGCAAAATGCTCAGCCTTCCTGGGTGCCCATTTTGCAGGTGAGAACTGAGGAGGGGGCCTTAGGTGTGAAAGTGCGTGTTTTATTCCACAGAAAGGGCTTGGAAAAGTACCTGATGGTTTTTATTAAGTGAGTTGGATTGGTTAGTGTCCTTGTGTTATTTCTTTCTTTTTTTCTCTCTCTTTTTTGGTACTGGGAAGCGAACTCAGGACTTTATGCTTACCTAGCAGGCACTTGTGCCAACTTGTGTTATTTATTTAACTATAGGGCTATATATAGGTCTATATATAGGGTTATAATGCCCTTCTCTAGACCCTTGCTTCCCTGTTCCCTGATGGGTTCCAATAGTACTTCTGATTACTTTTAGATAAAAGTCCAGTCTAGCCTAATAACCATGTCCTCTTGTACAGTCAGTGTGACAATCAATTTCCCAAACACCACCAAGCTGAAGCAGCCCATTGCCCTTCCTGCTGCCCCGGGGCAGCCACAGTAGGGGAAGGGATCCCTGGATACTGTTCATGCGGCCAGCATTGTGTGCAGGGGTGGTACAGTGTATCATTCAGCTTGGGCTGCTACAGGAAAAGGCTCTAGCACAGAGTGGGTGCCAGAACCAGTAGAAATGTACATCCTCATCATTCCTGCTGGAGGCTGAGAGTCTAAGATCAAGGTCCCTTCAGGTTTAGTGTCTGCTCAGACCCTCTCCTTGGCTTGTCGCCTTCTTTCTGTGTCCTCACATGGCCTTTCCTCTGCGTGCATGTCCTCTGTGCTTCCAAGGACACCGGTTACATTGGATTAACACATGCTTTGAAGGTCTCATGCTAACTTGATCATCTCTTTAAAGTCTTGTCTCCAAATATGGTCATATTCTGAATTACTGGGGGTTAGTGCTTCATTGTATAAATCTGCGAAGACACAACTCAGTTCCCAACGGGCAGGAAGGAAACGTAAGTAGACAAGATAGGTCCTCCTTGAACTGACAGTCTGGCTTTGGTGCCCTCTGAGCATAGCACATGTTCAGGCTCAGGTTTATGTGGGAATGTTGCAGACCCCACAGGACCTGTCCCTACAGGTCAAATGGAGCAGCCACACCCATTCTTCTTGTTCCACTCTAGGATTCAGAGGTCGCATTGCTTTGGGCCCTGGGACGTCATGAAAGGCCACGCAGTGGAGAAAACCTGCCCATCTCATAAGCTGGGAAACGGAGCAAGATAGGAAGAAGAGACCAAAGCCCCACGCCCCCTGGGAAGGCAGACCCTTGATAACATAAAGACTTTGTCCCTGTTCCTAAAGTTCCATCAGTTCCCAACAGCACCACTCTGGGGACCAAGATTTTAACAGATGGACTTTGAGGAACACTTACTGAAACACAGCAGCGTCCTATGACAGAGTCTGCCATCCTGGAGTGGTAAAGCTCACACTGTGTTCCTTCTCACAACCAGGATGTGTTTTCACGTGGGATCACAAGCTCCTATAGGTCAGAGGAGAGTGTTATACCACTGAGCACAGCTGTCACTTATCTGTTTGTTCTGCCTGTGGCAAATTGCAATGGGCATTCTCCGAGGAGAACTGAAGTATGGTTCTTGAAAAGTCTTAGCTTGCCACCTCTCTGTCCAAGTAGGGTTGCTGCAGGAAGCGGCTGCCCCACAAGCCTGGTCTGCAGAACTGCCACTACTTATCTCTGATGGAATGTATTATGGTAAGTGGCCATAAGGCTGCAAAGGAAGGCCTGTCCAGGTAGGTAGCAGGTTTTAGTGCTTTAATATTGCACTAGAAATCATTTTGCAAAAGCATACATTACCTGTTGATTACGTGCTCCATTGGGAGGCAGGATACTTACTGAAGAGTTATGAATTTATGTTTCATTTCTTTGTAGGAAACTGCAGGTAGCATTTCCTTGGTTTAGGCAAGAATAAAAGCAGGCAGAAAACAGGTGCTGCCTGAAAGCCAGTCCCTCACCTTTGTTTTCAATGCCTAAATACACTGGGGTGGGGGGGATAGCATTTGAGGAGAGAGAGACACTCTAGGAAAGTCTGAAGTGACAGGGAGGGTCTCAAGACCCATCCAGGGCAGACAGTGCTCCTGGGGTCATTGCATATCTGTGCCCTGGTCTCTAAATTGTCCAGAGGATGTGGAATCAACTCAGAAGGCTGGGTCCTGTGGTACATCAGGGAGACTTGGCCTAGATTCCTGGCTTTCCAGCTTCACCAAAGGTGCCTGGGGTCAAACTTGGCGCTAAAACTATAGACAGGTAATAAGAGCTCGAGAAAAGATCACCTTAGTGGTCCTGAATGAGCACAGATAAGCAATGACAGCAGATGTCAGCAGGACCCCTTTCTGGTCGGTAGAGCCCCAAATTTAGTACCTTTGGTGTCTCCCACAGTTGAGTGGAAAAGGAAGCTAACCAGGAATCCTGAAGTTTAATTTTCCTTCGATCAATATAAGTCGGATTGTAGAAAATACAGATATTTAGTATTTTTCGTACACAAAGTCTAAGGACTGAGATTCATTCTTACTGTATTATTTCAGAAAAGAGATTCGAACTTTGCCTCAAGATAAGTCTTCTTGTTCCAGAGCTGACAACCTGGACATGATCGCCATCTAGTGATCATACTATGTAACTGCACTTGCCCATAAACCAGAGCGTTTCAATACAGTTTTGGCCCTTTCTCTGGAATATTTGAAAGAGCAGAAATATACTATACAATATAAGACAGATGTGAAAGACTGTACAGTGTACAGAGAATATAAAAGAGGGTGGAGTTTTGGAGGTGAAACAAATATAGTAACATTGTAATTCTGCTAAAACTAGTTCCAGTCAGAAATGCTTAATGTTTGTATCAATCAGTGCATACTAGATAAACAGATTTAATTCAAGATACAAAAGCATGTAAGAATTTGCAAGACTGGCTTACGATGGCCACCCACAGAGGCAGGCGGGAGATAGAGAAAGAATGGTCCGTGTGCTGGAGATCCGAAGGATCCGGTCCAAGGCCTGGGGCTCCCTGAGGTGCCTCGCGTGGTTCCGTACTCGGAGGTGGAAGGGTCTACAATGGATGGCTGAAGGGCAGTTCTAAGGTGAAGGCTGAGACTGGAGCTCCTCCAGAGAAACAGAAGCACCTTTCCCTTCTTCATTTCCCCTTTATTCCATCCTGGTGACCATCCGCGCAAGGGCGGGTCTTTCACACCCACAACTACGCAGAGTCTATTTAGCTCAACGTTTCTTACTCAGGTTGATGCAATCATCACAATGCCAGTATGTTTATAAAGTAAGATTTTTAAGAAGAAAACAAGGGCTTGGGATATAGCTCAGTGGCACAGCGTCTGCCTGGCCACTGCAGGTTCCTGAGTTTGATTCTTGGTACCAAAAAAAAAAAAAAAAAAAAAGACAAAGTTATCATATTTACCAACCAATTCCCCAATTGTCTATCTATAATTTCCAGGCAAGAATTGCTGCGGAATAAACACTGAGCTGTACTGGCTGATACACTGTATCAACTTGAGAATTGAGAACTTTAGAAGCTTAACTAAATGACTGAGCAAGGGGCCAAGGTTCCCACTCTGTAAACATCCTGAGCTTGGGAAAGAAGACAGAGATGGTGCGCGCTGGCAGCCGACGTACAATATGGGGGAGGAAAAGAGGCTTGTTCTCTCCCCCTTTTGCTCTTTCTGTGTTTGCTGTCTTCTTGAACTGTTGCCCCTGTGCCCTGCCACTTTGCCTTGGAACCAGTTGATTATGGAGTGAAACCTCCACAAACTGCGAGCTAAATAAACCTTTCCTTCCTTAATTTTGGGTGTCGGGTATTCTGTCTAAGCAAAATGAAAGAAAAGTAACCAAGACAGGGGCCTTGCTTATATTTCCAAACATCTGAATTTTTAGCAATCACAGGGGATTCTAGAATGAAGATGTAATTTTCTAGTTTCCTTTGCTGATAGACCCCTATGACTCAGTTTGGGGTAGGAGTGGAGGATTCTACAAGACATTAAAGAATCTTATACAGCTTCTACAATGTGGAACCAATACATACACAGACTGAGACCAAGTAAATGGAATAGCAAGTGAAGAAATAAACTCAAATGTCCATGGAAATTTAGTGAGTGATAAAGGCAGCATCTAAAATCTCTAGAGCAGAGACAGAACTCAGACAAAGAATTCTTGAGCAAGCTACTTCATTCTGATTGGCCCTCATCTGTAGGATGGAAATGATAGCATTGCTTAATGACAGGAGAGAGAGATGCATAGTATTGTTACTTCAGTCTAACAAATTTCAGTAGACCCTTTTATCTCAGGTCCTCCCTCTCATCAACTGTGAGTTGGAATATGATTACACCTGATCCACTTCCTGGAAATTACTAATTTCCAGGAAGAAAATATTCGTGAGAACTTTCTGGACAGTGAGAAGTATTACAGAAAAACAAAGGATTACTAAGCAGGCTGAACACAAGTCAGAATGGAGCTCAGCTGTGCTGTTGCTGTTCTAGGGCTTGGCAATGTCACCCAAGCTGCTTAGGTTGGAATCTTCTGGGGAAGTGATAAACACTGAAGACAAACTTCCAGTCTGAAATAAATTTTAACATTAAAAATATTTTTAAAATAATTTCCTTACTCCCTCCCATCTCCACATTTTAAAAATTAGAATTCAGGTCCCTTGGGTCAGCAAACTGCAGAAAACCATCTCCATTCAGGGACCTCACCTAAGGTGCTGGAGAGAAGCCACGGAGCAGCCCAGCTGGGAAAATGAGTTGCGAGCTGGAGGTTGGGGCAAATTCCCTGCAGTGCAGGCAGAGCTGCGACCTGTGTCCGTGCTTCGGGTATTCACCTGTCCCAGCAAGACGACGTCTGCACAGCTCCTCTGGTGATGGTCAGCTGCTGATTTCCAGCAGTGCAGGAACTGAGAACTCTCAAAATGAAAAGGAATTTTTATGAACACTTCTTTAATCTTTTAGAGCCTCAGTGTCTGACTTTGGCAGGGTATTTGTTTGCTTCGTCTGGAGTTTAGCCAAGCTGTGAACTGGACAAAGATTTTGCTCAATGAAGGAGAATCTGTTAGCACAGCTTTATGTGTTTCCTGAAGATGTGATACACTGAAGAGTATTGTGAGTCTTTAGAAGCAGAACTGTGGAAGATTTATTTGTAAAAAAAAAAAAAAACAGTAGCAGAATACAAACAAAACAAAGCAAGGACGTTAAAAATGATAGGGAATTTCAAACCAAATGATAGGGATTAACAGTGGTTGTTGTATTACATATTGTTATCTTCAACGAAGTTGCTCAGGTTACCAGATGTAAGAACGGAAGATTGATCAAACCACTAAAGAGAAAAGAAAATAATAATTTAAAGAAACATTAGAGACAATGCATAGTTTCCCTAGACAGGAAGGTAGGAATTCACCAATGGTTGTTATAGCGCATATTGTTGTCTTCACATCAGTTGCTCAGATTACCAGACATAAGCATGCAAAATTGGTCAAAATATGTAAAAAATTAAGCATTACGTGTTCCTTTCAATAAACCATCAGACATCAGCAGTACAGTTATCTCGGCTATCTTTCCATATGCATTTTTATACGATACACACACACACACACACACACACACATAGCCTTAGTACTTTCTTACTTTTTCTTTTTTCCCTCATCCAAGCTGTTCCTTTCTTTGCACAATTTCTTTCCCTTTCATATTAGCTATTGTATATTTTAGGCTTTATTCACTCTTTCATGTTCTTTCACTAGGGAGACAACATGATGTTTACACATGTGGGTCCTATTTATTTCACTTATGAGTATGTTCTCTAGTTGCATCTGTTTACCTAGAAAAGACTCGAGTTTATCTTTGTTATAGCTGAGTAATACTCTGTTGTATAAAAATACCACATATTTTTTGTCCATTCTTCAGTTGATAGGTATTTGGGTTGTTTCCATAGCTGCATAGCTATGACAAATTGTGCTGCTATAAACATGGGTGCACATATATCACTGTGGTATGATGTCTTTAATTCTTCTGGAAAAATACCCAGAAGGGAAATAGCTGGGTTAAGTGGGACTTCTAATCCTAGTTTTGTGAGGAATCTCCAAACTGATTTCCATAGTGGTTTCACCAACCTATACTCCCATTGGCAGTGGACAAGTGTTCCTTTTTCCCCACAACACCTCCAGCTCTTGTTATTGGTTGATTTCTCGATGATAGCTATTCTTTCTGGGGTGAGATGGAATCTCAGTGTTTTAATTTGCATTTCTTGAATTACTAATAGTGTTAAGCATTTTTTCATACATTTATTCAACATTAGTATTTCTTCATATAAGAAGTGCCTATTCATCTCAGGTGCCCATGTTTGGACTGGGTCTTTGAATTTTGGGGGTCTGATTTTTAAAAATTCTTTATATGTTCTAGATATAATTCCTTTGACTGAGGGGTAGTTGGCTAAAATTTTTTCCCAATTCATGGGTTTTGTTTATATTCTGTTGGTGATTTCCTTAGATGTGCAAAAACTTCAATAAGATAAGATCCTAGTTGTCAATTCTTTGAAGTATTTCTCATGCAGTTTGGTTTTTGTTCATGGACTCTGCCTACCCCTATTTCTTTGAGATTTTTACCTACTTTGTTTTCCAGTAGATTTAGTGTTTCTATTTTGATATTTAGATCTTTGATCCATTTAGACTTTAGTGTAGTGCATGGTGATAGACATGGGTCTAGTTTTAGTCTTTGGCAGGTGGAAAGCCTGTTTTTCCAGCACCATTTATTAAAGAGGCTATCTTTCTTCCAGTGAACGTGTTTCACCCCTTTGTCAAAAATAAGGTGGCTGAGTGTGTTTTTAGTTGTGTCTGCATCTTCTTATCTGTTCCATTGATCTTCAGTCTGTTTTTTTGCCAGTACCATACCGATTTTATCACAGTAGCTTTGTAGTATAATTTCAAGTCAGGAATTGTGATGTCTCCTGCTTTTCCTTTGCTGCCCGGGATCACTTTTTCTGTTCTAGGCCTCTTCTGGTTCCAGATAAATTTTAGGAATGTTTTCTCTAGATCTGTGAGGTATACTAATGGTATCTTAATTGGAATTGCATTGAATCTGTACAGCAATTTTGGGAGTATGGCCATTTTCACAGTGTGGGTTCTTCCTATCCATGAGTAAGGAATATCTTTCCATTTTCTGAAATCCTCTTCAATCTCTTTTTCAGAGGACTGTAATATTCACTGTATAGATCTTTTACTTATCTTGTTAGATTGATTCCTAAGTATTTCATTTGTTTTAGAAGCTGTTATGAAAGGTATGATTTCACTAATTTCTCTCTCAGTCTGTTTGTTGTTTGTATACAGGAATGCTATTGAGTTTTGAGTGTTGACTTTTATCTAGGTACACTACTGAATTTGGTTATTAAATATATAAGCCTTTTGGTGGAGTTTTGGGGGTCTTCTATGTAGAATATCATGTCATCTGCAAGTAATGATAATTTCACTTCTTCCTTTCCTATCCTTATTCTTCTTATTTCTCTCTCTTGTCTAATTGCTCTGGCTAATATTTCTAGAATTACATTGAATAGGAGTGGTGACAGTGGATGTTCTTATTTTGCTCCATTGTTCCAATGTTTCAAAAAGTGAAAACTTTTAATTTTTGACTATTTAAAATTACGTTACCTGTTGGTTTGTTATGGATGGCTTTTACCATATTGAGATAAAGCCCATCTATTCTTATTTTTTGTAGAATCTTTATCATGAATGAGTGCTGGGCTTTATCAAAAGTTTTTCACATGCATCCATGGAGATAATCATGTGATTTTTGTCTTTGGCTCTATTGATATGGTGTATTACATTAATTGATTTGCATATATTGAACCATCCCTGCATTCCTGGGATGAATCCCACTTCATGATGGTGTATAATCTTCTTGATGATTTGTTGTATTCCATTTACTAGTATTTTATTGAGAATTTTTGCATCTATATTCATTAGGGAGAGTGACCTGTAGTTCTCTTTTTTGGTTGGGTCTTTCTCTGGTTTTGGTATGAGGATAGTACTTGTCTCCAGGAATAAGTTGGGGAGAATCCCCTCCCTTTCAATTACATGAAAGAGTTTGAGAAGAATTGCTATTAAATCTTCCCTTAAATTTCTTGTAGAATTCAGCTGTGAGTCCATCAGGACCTGGGCTTTTCTTCATTGGAAAGTTTGTTATTACATTTTAAATTTCACTTGCTGATACAGAGTTGTTCAGGATTTTTTGTCTTCATTCAGCTTTAATAATTCATACATATCTAGAAATCCATCCATTTTCTCTGTGTTTTCTGCCTTGTGAGAGTAAAGATTTTCAAAGTAGGTACTAATGATCTTCTGAATTTCTGCAGGATCTCTAGTCATTTTGCCCCCTTCATTTTACATTGCATATACTTCAGTTTTTTCTTTCCTTTTTTTTGATAAATTTGGCTAGGGGTTTATCAATTTTTTGTATCTTTTCAAAGAACCAACTCTTTGATTCATTAATTCTTTGCATTGTTTTTAGTCTCCATTTCATTAATTTCTACCCTGAGCTTTATACTTTCCTGCCTTCTCTGGGCTTTGGGTTTGACTCGTTCTTCTTTTTGTAGAAGCTTGAGGTGCAGCCTAAGATTGTTTATTTGTGCTTGTTCTGTTTTCCTGAGGTGGGAATTTATTGCTATAAATTTCCCTCTGATGACTACTTTTATTGCATCCCACAGGTTCCTATAAGTTATATCTACGTTTTTATTTGATTGTACACAGTGTTTAATTTGTTCTTTGATTTCATCTGTGACCTCTTGATTGTTCAGGAGGGTGTTTAATTTCTATGTGTGTATGAAGTTCTTGCGATTTCCTTTGTCATTAGATTCTAATTTCATTGCACTATGGTCTGATAGTACGCATGAGATAATATCAACTCCTTTGCATTTCCTTAAGTATGTTCTATGTGCTAGTATATGACCTATTTTAGGGACTGTCCCATGTGCAGCTGAGAAGAATGTGTATTCCAATGCTGTTAGTGGAACACTCTGTAAAGGTCTACTAAGTCCATTTGTTTACTGATTTGGTTCAGATCTGTTATTTTTTTGCTTATTTTATGCCTAGTTGATCTATCTCTTTGTGACAATGGGGAATTAAAGTCCCCTGTTATGATTGTGCTCCTGCTTCTTTCATTTTTTAGGTCTGTTAAAATTTGTCTTATGTAGTTGGGTGCTCCTGTGTTTGTTGCACAGATGTTTATGATTATTACTTCTTCCTCTTGAAGTTTTCCCCTCACAAGTATGTAGTGACCTTGTTTATCTCTTTTAATTGTTCTTGGTTTTAAGTTCCCATTGTCTGCAAACAGAATAGCGTAACCCACTTTTTTCTGGGTACCTGTCACATGGAGTATTGTTTTCCATCCTTTAATTTTCATCCTTGAATTTCCTTTTGAGTTAAATGTATTCCTTGTATACAGCATATTGTTGGAGTTTGTTTCTTGATCCAATCTGCCAGTCTACTTCTTTTGGTTGGTGAATTGAGACCATTTACATTGATGGTTATAACTGGTACGTATTGGCTTATCTTTGTCATGTTATTTTTCTGCTGTTGGTTCCTCTTGTTTCCCTCTGTTTAATTGCTTGCTCTGCATGGTGGTTCCTTTCTGTTTTTGTTCTTAAAGGTGTGATCTTTTTTATCTCTTTCTAGAATATCTTTTAGTACTCTTTGTAGGATTGGTTTGGCACTCATGAAGTTCTTGAGTTATCTTTATCATGGAAATATTTTATTTCTCCATTAATTTTGAAGGATAGCTTTCCAGTATACATCAGTCTGGGTTGAGAGTTGTTTTCCTTCAGGACCTGCAATATTTCACTCCAAGCTCTTCTTGACTTAATGGTTAGTGTTGAGAAGTCTGCCATGATTCTGATGGGCTTCCCTTTATAAGTGATCCGTTCCTTTCCTCTAGCAGCTTTTAATACTCTGTTCTTCTGTTGAATTTCTGGGATCTTGATCATTATGTCTGGGTGCAGATTTATTTTGGTTATGGCTAGTTGGAGTTCCTTATGCTTCGCTTACTCAGATGTCCAATTCTTTTTCCATGCTTGGGAAATTTTCTGCTATTACATCCACAAATAGTCTTTTGATGTCATTTGTACTGACACCTGCTGTTTCATTGATACCTATTAATCCTACTTTTTTTTCTTTGCTTCATCTTGCAGTTGTTGAATTGTTATTTTTTGGTTTCTTGTTATGTTTAATAGATCCTTTCATGGTCATTAGCAGCAATGCTGTCTTCAAGGTCCAAAAGTCTATCTTCAGTTTTGCAGTCAGATGTTCTACCACTGAGCTGTACCCCCATCTTCAGTTCTGTTCAAGTGGTTTTGTCAACTTTCCACGAAATTTTTAATTTCCTGGATATCTGTTTGAATCTGTTTCATGCATTCCAGTTCTTTCCTATGTTGTTCAGTTGAGGTTTTCATTAATTTTTCTCTGTGCCTTTATTTTCCTTTCTATGTCTCCTTGCAATTCTTTCATTACTGTTGTCATTTCTTTTTTACCTCAGATATTATTTCTGACCTGATGTCTTCTATGGCCCGATGGAGTTGTTTCTTTACTTCAGCTGCTCTCATTTCATAAATTTTGGTTATGACTTCCAAACTGTACTGTGTCAATATATTCTGGGCTTGTTTTGGGTAGGGTGGAGGTCTGCGATTGCCTTTTGCTCCTAATTTTTGTCATTTTCAGAGGTCCAGAGGTTCCGTGGAGCTCAACCTCACTCCTAGGATGATATTTGAGTGGTGGGGTAAGGACCTAAATGTCCCTGGTGCTCAGTATGGCTTCCTGGATAGTGTGTGCAGGCAGGGTGCAATCCCCAGTGCTCTCAAAGCTGTCTGAGCTCGGCTTGGCTCCCACTCAGGGCTTCCCAAAGCTGTCCAGGTTTCAGCCCTGTTTCTACTAGGGTGTAGTAGTGGGCAGGCCATGATCATGGAGGTTCCAGACACTGCCTGGCACCCAGCCTGGTTCCCACTCCCGTGGGGGTTGTTGAGCATGCAGTCTGAGGCCACTCAAGGTGTCTGAGGTTCAGCTTAGCTCCCCTGAAGGTGTGGGGTGGGAGCAGGGAGTGGCTCCCAAGGCCCCTGAGGTTGTCTGGGGCCCCACCTGGCTCCCAAGCTGGTGGGCCAGAGGCAGAGCCAGTCACTGGCATCCCCAAAGCTGTCAGAGGTTCAGCTCAGTTCCAACAGCGTTGGAAGGCCAGGAAATGGCTCCCAAGGCCCCTGAAGCTGTCTGGGGCTCTGCCTGGCTCCCGAGCTCATGGGACAGGGGTGGTGGCAGCTCATCAGCATTCCCAAAGTTGTCTTAGGTTCATCTCAGCTCCAATGGGGGGCGCAAGGAGTGACCCCAGGCCCCTGAAGTTGTCCGGGGCTCTTCCTGGCTTCCATGCCTGTAGGGGAGGGGCAGGGGTGGCTTACCAGCTTTCCTGAAGCTGTCCAAGGTTCAGCTCAGTTCCAACAGGGGTGGAGGTGCAGAAAGTGGCCCCCCAACCCCTGAAGATGTCTGGGGCTCTGCCTGGCTCCCCTTGTGGGGGAGGGGTGGCAGTGGCTCATGAGTGTTCCCAAAACTGTCTGAGGTTCAGCTCAGGTCCAGTGGCTGGAGGTTTTATTAAAAAGACGTCTCTGACTCTTAGCTTACTTGACATTTTCCTGAAAATGTTCATGCCTCATCACTACCAACTCATGGGCACTAGTGGTTCTAACTTGAAGAAACCTTATAATGTTTCCAAGACACATATCTCCCCCCAGCCTCCTTTTTATGGCCTGAAATCGCTTTCCTATTCAGAGCCTCTTACAGAAAACTATGGGGAGGGGAATTGTCTTCAGAATATGCCCATTAGTGTTTCTGGAAACAATGAGATTGAAATAAAGGCTCTGAAGTTTTGCTTGTATCAGTTAGTACCAGAGCACAGGTAATTTCTTTAATGCTGTCATAAGAGCCCCATACCTTACAATAATCTTTAGAAAATGAGGATTAGGTAGGTGTTCACAGGGAGAAAGACAGGCATGTGCGCATGTGCGTGAGTGCATGCACGTGTGTGTGTGTATGTGATGGAGAACACACGAGGCAGTTCTGAGCAGGCTTTAGAATTAATCAGCTAGATTTTCTAGGTTAATTTATGAGTCTTCCCCTGGCTAAGTGACTTGCCTGAAAATCCAGCAGCAGACATACAGAAGTGGAACTCTCTATGCCGATGGTCACAGTAGAGTCCTGTAGTCATCTGTGACATCTCTGAAGGCAAGAGAACATGGCAGCTTTGGGTGCTGACTCCCCCTCAATTTTTCAAGAGCAATACAGACAGTCTTAGGGATCAAACAGGTCTCTCATCAAGCGATGATTTACTGTTCGAAACATCTTTGTTCTACTTTCTCAAGGCCTTGCTCACTTTCATGCCTGTTTTGCTTTAGCTATGCCCTGCACTTTCCTGCACCACATTGATATATTAAGGACCCAACAAATAGTAGCCAGCCCAGAGAAGTCTTTGTCTTAGCTACTAGAGCTCTAACCTTCCTGGACCCAAATATACTATAATACTTTGACTATTGTGTTTCATAGTTCACAGTGTGCTTGTCCATAAGATTGGGAGCCTGATTAGCTCCATGTGTGCGTGTGTGTGTGTGTGTGTGTGTGTGTGTGTGTGTGTGTGCATGTGCTCACGTGTATAAACATGTGCATATGTGTGTATGAAGCTGGTAAAATTAGGGAAGCAGCCCTGGCTGGGAGAGGAGAACAGGGAACACTTGGGCATTCTAAGAAGCCTGAGAATAATACCACACTTTATTTTATTATTTTTTTTTTAATACCACACTTTAGAAGGCAGGCCCTGAGCCCTGAGCAATGAAGTAGCCATTAAAAGTGGCTGTCACAGACAAACACTGTGACAAAAGCCCAAAATAAGACATCAGCATTCTCCCACCAGGACCTTAGTGTTGGTCTCAACACTGAATTCTCAAATAAAAGTGCTGTTTTCCTTAGAGCAACCAATAGAGGGTGCTGTCACCCAATACAAACACATTCAAACCCTAAACCTTTTTCTAACTGGATAAAAATTCCCCCCTTTCCACATTAGTCTATGAGAATTCATCTCTGAGCAATCCCAGACTGAATTTAATTCACCTCCTAATCAGCTGTGGTGGAGATGTCTGTTTACAACAAGATCCCTGCTGAACATGTGCTGTTTGCATAGGGTAACTAAACATCTTGTTTGCGCCCAAGGAAATGCATTAGGATGACAGTTAGGACACTTTTTCTTCTTAATTTTCTTCTTTCCTTCCTTCCTTCCTTCCTTCCTTCCTTCCTTCCTTCCTTCCTTCCTTCCTTCCTTCCTTCCTTCCTTCTTTCTTTCTTTCTTTCTTTCTTTCTTTCTTTCTTTCTTTCTTTCTCCTTCCTCTCTTCCTTCCTTCTTTCCTTCCTTCCTTCCACTCTTCCTTTCTGCACATAGAATGCATATATTTTTTGTTTGTAGAAAGCCAAATACACACTCTTAAGGATATAAAGGAAATTTGGAAAGTGGTGGAAATTGAAGAGTAAAAACTATATATCTTTTAAAAAGCAGAATAAGTATATATATGTATATATATCTCACACAACAAAAGCATATACACACATACCACAGAACACACACACAAACACACACATATACATATGTACAATTTTTACACTGGTCAGGATGGGGAAGGGATCACTATAGATGGCCCTACCAGGGTCTGGTATCTGTGCCTAGTACACAGTTCCATATTCTTCTGAAAATAAGACCTAACCAGAAAATAAACACTGGTCATTACCATGGTGATTGTCAGTGTCATGTAGAAGATTATATCTCACTATTGTCTTACTCAATGGTTACTGTGTAATGGCAGGTAAGGCAAGGCGGAGAAATATAATATATATTATATATCTTTGACTCATAGCTGATAATGTTCAATAACAAGATTTATTGGAAAATAAGAAATTTCAACAACTGGCTATTTGGTTTATGTAGTATTTGATAACATTGAACTGTTTTAATTGATTTTTAAAAGCTTGGCCAACTCAGTTGGCTCTTTGTTTGAAGATTATGTAAACAGAGGGATAGAATCAGTAAACACATGATGAAACCCTGCCTGTTTCATTTCAACCTTCCTGAAAATGGTCTGTTCTTCCAGTTTCCCTCCCTTCATGAGGGTGCTTGGAGGCTTGTTAATGAGTCCTGCCCGCACTCAGAGGAAAACCAGGTGAGGCTGTGCACAGTTCAGCTGTGCTCACTGGGTTGGCTCAGTACTCACCTCTGGACATTTCTTTCCTTCCTGCTTCTCCCCTCCAAGTCAGGCCCCAGGGAGGCCGCGGAGTGAGCTCAGAAATTCAGAGGTCCACAAGATGTGCGTTCCAGATGTACCCAGATTTCCTCTTAGGAAATAAGACACCCTTTCATCTCCAGCATGGTGTGCTTCTGTGGTCCACTCCTGGATCTAGAGCAGTCAGAGACATTTCCCAGTACAGGCTGTGGGACTCAGTGATCTGGGAAGTGACAGGCAGCAGTGTCACCTAAAGATCTGGTACATTTGAATTCTTGGCGTCCCCCTCAGAATCAGATGCAAAAGGCAGTCTCCTGCGCCACACAAGAATGGGCCTTGGCCCTACAGCACTTTGTTGATATAAAGCCTCATCCTGTAAGGCTAAGGCCTCCTGTGAGGTTGCAGATTGAGAAAGCATTTTCAGACTCAGTGAAGTTTCCTTTGTTCTGCTGAAACAGGTGTGTCAATGGCCTGACTGTCCTCAAGCTGATCCTGCTCTGTGCCTTTTACTTGTAGATTTGCTAATTTTGTCATCCAGGGCTTGATTGCATGGTGCTTTCTTTTCATGCTCCAATTCCGAAATGCAATGGGAAGAAGTGTTTGAGTCCTGCCTGGGGTTGATCACTGCTGTGCTGGTGTGCCCTTTCACATGCCCTGAAGCTGGGGCCCAGAGGTCAGTGACCCAGCAGCCTCCTGGGGAATTTCAAGGCTTGCAAAAATCGAACTCTAGTTTAGTGCAGTTCTATAGCAGGAGGGAAGGCATTGACAGAAAGTGCGTTGTGGGGAGGCTCAGGGCACACGAGGCCAGAAGGCTTTGGTCAGCGAGGGGCATCAGGGTGGAAAGGAAAAGCACTCGGGCTGCCTTGAGTGTGGGAAGAGGTTGTATTTGTGGTGGGGCGGGACCAGTAGCAGCTTGGTGTCCAGGAGTGGAGACTTGTCTGACTGCTGTCATCATCGCAGCCTCTTATTAACTGTGTAACTGTAGCTAGTCCCTGGGCCCTTACCTTTGTCCCATGAGTGTAATGCCTGCCTGACCTTGTGCAGGGTTACTCCTACATGTTGCAACCCACCTTGCCTGTCCCACTGTCCTCCCTCCCCTGCCTCTGACACCAGCAGTCCCCAGTGACTGGCAGAAAGTGGTGTGTAAAAACATCTGGTTCTCTAGCCTGTTGCAGTGTAAGCCCAGGGTGTGTATTCTACACTGGTTCCAGGGTGTCCTTGGCAGGAATAAGGTCCAGTTGCTGGGATGGTGACTGGTACTGTCAGCTTCTCTCCCTTCGCTGTCTGCCGTCCCCTTTCCTCTAAGCAATGCCTGCAGATATCATTGTCCACACAATCAACTTGCACTTGAAGCCTTGTCTCAAGGTCTTCTCCGGGGTAGGCCAAGCAAAAACAAGAATTTACCTGCTAGGGTTCATATGAAGAGTCACGCGGTCAGGGCTGAGAGCTGAGCTTGATGTATAATGAGCACTCAGTAAATAACTGTAATTATTGTCAGCAACTGAGCACTACGCCTGGAGTCAGGAGATTTCACTCCAGCCTGGCTTTGCAACGCACAGCTACGAGAGCAAGTAAGTCAGTTCACCTCGCTGAGCATCGGTTTCACACTTTTCAGAGCTGTTCTGAGAATGAGAGAGAAGCGTTTGTAATCATCACCAAGTGGATCTGAGGAGGTCTCTCTAAAGAGGTCCTAGGGACCTTAGACTGGCAGATTTTTAACTCTCACCATAGAAAATGATTTCAGAATGTGTTAGTGAGAGGCATAAACAGATTTATTAGGTAGAATCAAAAAAGTACACAGAGAAAAGTAGGATGAGGTGTATAATGGCCTATGCTGGGGGTATTTGTATAGTCTTGGGGGACCCTTAAAGTGGGTGCTGTAGTTACTTTCATCTCGATTGTCATCTTGGCCTGCTTAAGAGACTCATGAGAAAGTGATTGGTTTGTGAGGTGCTGAGCTCATCTATGGTTCACCTGTCAATGAGATCCTGGCTGAGTCAGCTCCTAGGAGGCGGGGCCTAGTTGGAGGTCTTGAAAACACCGCCTTGAGGACTGTACCTAGTCCCTGGTTCCTTCTTTGCCTTTCCCATGCTCTCCGTTACCCGGATATCATGGCTTGATCAGCTTTCCTTTGCCTTATCCCTCTGTTATGATGTTTTGGCCTCAGAGCCAGCTGACCATGGGCTAAAATTTTTGATCCTGTAAGCCAAGTTAGACCCATCTTCCTTCAAGTTGCGTCAGGTATTTATTCCAGTGGAAAGTTGACCAGTACAATGGTCTAGGATGCTTATTCTCTGAATTATTTATAATTTCCCTCATCTCAGTTTCTTTAAATTCATATTGCTCATTAGTGGGACAAAGCAAAAATCTATGCTACTGACCAGATTAAAACCCAAACTATTTATGTATTGTTTGAAGTTTAGTGATAGGGTACCCAGTTAATAGCACTGTTTCTTTGAAAATGGAATCTTTGGAATTTATGGATTTATGGTACCTTCAAGACTCTCAGGAATTTAGGAGAAGTCTGGAAGTAGAGCACAGGGTAGATTGATGGACTTAGAGTATCCTTAGGGCTGTAAGGGATTTAGGAACGATGAGCCTGGAAGAACAGGCCTGGGAGGAAAAGACATGGACAGCCTTGGGTAACTTTAACTGTGTCTTGAAGCTTCAGTTTCCTTACTTGACATTTTTTTTTTTTTTTTTTTTTTTTTTTTGCGGTACTGGGGATTGAACTCAGGACCTTGTGCTTGCCAGGCAGGCGCTTATTCCACTGAGCTACATCCCCAGCCCGTAGCTTCAGTTTCCTTAAAGCTACAGTTTCCTCAAAACTGGTTCCTTGTCTCCATTCTACTTATCCTTTTTTCTTCTGTCCAACCTCAAACATTTTGCAAAATGTAAGGAGATGCGCCAAAGTGAGAGATGAGAAGGCTCAAAACTTGATAAAACAAGCGCGCATTAGCTCTTCTTGCCCCGACATCCAGATAGAACCTTCCAGAACCGAGCTCCTTGAGCAGAGAGCTGCTGATGCACCCACAGCTGTCAGCTGACCTGGAGAAGGGTGGGGATACAGGAGAGGATCTCTCAGACTTAGTAGTTTGAGAAAGCAAGATGAGGTGCTGCAAACATCAGGCCCTTTAATCGGCCCAGCACTGAATGTTTGGGGCAGAGTGTCTTAGAAGTCACAAGGCTCTTATTTGAGGTATTTACAAATGGGGAGCAATGTAAAAGTGAAGTTTTAAATACAGCGCTACAACTTAAATAGGCACCATTTATGAATGAGATGTTTATCCCAGGAAAAGTGAAATGCAAAACTGTGTTGTTAATGTCAATGTTAATCTATTTATAAGTTAACATATATATGGAACAGACACAGACATAGTGCTCCAGGGAAAGTTTAAAATGCAGTCTTCTCCCTTGAATTCAGAGGGTTTTGTTCAAGAATATACAACCATATTTGGCCATGATGCCTACTGAAGGATAAACTTAGGTATGTTACATTTTTGAAGTTTCCTTAAGCAGGCAGTGACTCATTGGTCAGCAAGTGGTCCAAGGCTTCACCTAGGGAAAGAGATTGAAAGGACAACTTTCATGGTGCAGAAGCAAGAGGAGGAAACTATATTTGGTTGGTTAAGTGGAAATGTCCTTAGTGCCAAGTTGGTGGTTTCTGACTGGGCAAGCTTAAGTTTTTATGTTTACAGTGGCTTTAGTTGGCTTAAGCAAGAAGACAAGGCTCTGGAGCCATCCTAGCCTTAGGGATGCCTTACTATATTATTATTATTATTATCAATTATTAAACATATCAGAGTTCTAATCCCCTCTCTTGCCCTGAGCAGGAAAGGCCACTCTAAAAGAGGAGTTATAGGAAGGTCCTATGGAATATAGGTAGGTGGCAGTTCTTAGACAAATAATGGAATTTGGGAAATGCTCAAGGATAGAAGCAAAAGGAAAGGAACAGTGGCCTTGAGGACAGGCAGAACATCTTTACTTCTTTGTGAGACTCTGGGGCATGAAATTACCTGACTTCTCTGACTTCAAATGAGGACCATAAATCAAAAGAACCTCAGTGGTGACAAACAAGCAATCTATCTTGTTTCCAGAGTCTGGTTCATTGGATTCTTATAAAAATCCTACGGAAGAGAAGAGATGCCTTAAGCATGACTGAGACTGCATTCCTCACCACCTTTAAAACAAATGAAATAATATCAAATTTCACTTTGGCATTATGGGACTAAACTCATACCTGAAACATTAATAGCAACACACAGTTCCAGGTTTTATGGGGTTTGAAGATTGTGAAACTTAGAGGACTCTCTTAAGAAAAATAATATAAGGCTATGAGTTCATGATTAGCAATGGAACTGATTATACAGAGTGAAAGTAGAAATTACAGTAAGTTATAAAACTTTAAATTTAGACTATATAAATTTTAAATTCAGACTATGTAAAAAATTTTTTATTCAGACTGTAAAATTTATACAACTTTAAATTCAGACCATAAGTGTCAGAATGAATGACCATAAATTCTGTGGTTTAAACCAAGAGACATGTATTATTAACTCACAGTTCTGGAGACCAGAAGTCCAAAATGGAGTTGGTGGCAGGGCTATGCTCTTTCAGAAGGCTCTGGGAGAGAGCCCTCCCCCTCCAGCTTGTGGGGGCTCCCCGTGTGCTTTGCCTCCTTCGGCTTGTGCCGCGTCGCTCCAGCTTCTTCCTCCACGGCCACTTGGCCAACTCTTCTCTGCCTCCCTCTGTGTCTCTTATAAAGACACCTGTTCTATAGGATTTAGGACACTCCTGGGTAAACGGGGATGATCTGATCTCAAGATCCTTAATTTAATTACATATTTTTCCAGATAATGTTTACAGTTTCCAAGGATTTGGACTTGGATATACTTTTTGTAGGCCACTGTCCAACCCTCTACACTGCAAATACCACAAACATCACAAATGTCAGAAAAATGACGTAAAATTCTTATTAACGACCTGTTTAACACACCTCTGGATACTTTTTCCTGTCATTTTTGGCTGTTTACTCTAACTGCCTCACCGTGTGGCAGTAATTTTGTAATTTCATTTTCTACAGAAAGAGTGGGAAGAAATTCAATCTTTAGTCTCCTGTGATGGATTTAAATCTGAGTATTAGGGCTGATAGTTGTGCCACAAAACTTTGTCATTCCACAGATTTATTGTTTGTAAACTTGAAGATTTAGCCAAGATACGTTGTTTATAAATAACTATAGGTCTGTGTCCAACAAACACAGGAATTTTGATAAATTTTACTCCATGCTCTTCAGGTTCAAAAAGGAAAAAACAGCAAGGGGCATTATTAGTTTCCTGCAGCTATTGCACAGCAAATAACCATGACCTGGGTGTCTCAGCACAGCAGCGATTTATTGACAGTATAGTTCTGGAGACTAGTGCTCCAGAACGCAGGCACCGGCAGGGCCACGCTCCCTCTGCGGCCCTGGTTGGACTCTCTCCTCACCTCTGCTTCGCCTCTAGCGCTGTCTTGGTTCTCAGCATTCATTGGCTTGTGACTCACTGCAGTCTGGGCTCTGTGACCTCACGGCATCCCCCGTGTGGTAGTGTCTCTGTCTCTCCCTTCCTGTAGGGTCGGCACCACTCGCTGGATTAGCACCAACCGACTCTAGTGTGACTTTCTCTTAATTTATAACTTGGATACTTCTTCAAAGACCCACTTTTTAAATAAGGTCACATTCACACATACTGGAGTTTGCTTTAACTTGCTGAAGTTTATGGGAAGCCTTTGTTTTGGATTAAGCTTCTGTAGCAGGTTCCAACAAATGAGAACAGAGTCACCCTTACTGACACCATGTAATCAGACTGAAAATTTAAAAAATAGGAAAATTCCCAAACAAATCAGTTCTCTAAAACAGAAAATCCACAGCAAGCTGTCAAAAGAGTTCCTGTCAACCTAAACCAGCTTGATAATAAAGTCTCTTCTGCTTTAAACCATGTGAAAACAGTAATCTGAAGGAATTGATTAGTTTTTCGTCTTATGCTGTTCCTTTGTTTTTGTTCAAACTGCCTTACAAAACATCCATTTATTTCATAGACGGAATGCAGCCTGGTTGTGAATTCCTAAGAACCAATTTGATCTTTACAATCCAATTTCTTGAAAATAAATTTTTTTGAAATTTCCATTTATAATTATATGATACTTTGTTCAGTATATACCAGGAGAAGCCTTGACTTTTGACCATACATGAGGGAAAAATGAACACTCCAACTGATATAGGGGAAAGAAACTCCCAACCTGAAAGAAATGTGGGATGAGGTCATGTTCTCTAAAATCGAAGAATGCATTTTAGGAACAATGGAGGTTAAGAGAAGAGTGTGTTTATTAAGGGAAAGAAAGCTTCTGTCTGAGAGAGGGACAGAAGGGGACCTAAGGGCCCTGCCTTTCCTAGGGATTTTATAAAGCAAAACCATGAGGTGAAGGAGGTCTGAGGTGGGAAAAATGGGAAATCACAAGGTGGGCATGAGGTTGGACAAAACTATTGTTAGCCAATAAGATTACCAGTATAATTGTTCAGGTAACATTGAAAAAATTAGGATCAAATGGGGAAGCCGGTCAGGTAGCAAGTGGGCACACAAACAGAACAGAGGCCTTTCCTGTAGGGGGTGGGGTTAGTGACTCTTTCTGGCTTTCTCAAGGTGTTTGGTAACTAGAATGTCAATCTCTGATGTCATCCCCAGAAAAGTACATGGGTGTATTTCTCTAACTTTTGTCTGGAGGTCTGGCCCACAGTGGGAGTGCCATGTCTCCCACAGTTGTAAGGGATCTTGCTTTCATACAGGTTTTTCTGACTGCCTGTAATATTGCTAACTCAGCTGCCTATAACACATCTATAGCTTTACTCTTCTGCTGACTGAGATAATTTTCCAGAAATCCACTCCCAGTTCTGGACATTTAAAATCTAACTTATTATGGGTGTCATTATTTCTGGCAGCAGGGGCATGCATCATAAAATTCAAAAACCTCAAATGAAAATCACAGAGAAGGGTGGAAGAAGGCGAGACTGTAGAACTGAATGTCCTCAGTGGACTAACTCTGCCTCCCTAACGGAGGATAAGAGTGGGCACTGCATTCCTAAGCATATAAAAGAACACAGTCAGCTCCTTAACTTGCTACTTATTTCACTGTACAACGCTTCCAGTCTGAAAGTTCTCCATAACCTTACATTTCTCCCACCTTCTTACGTGAGGGATCTTAGAACAGAAAACTACTCAGTATGCTTGCCCTTAGATCCCCCATCCGCCAAGATGAAACCCGCTCAGACAGCCCTGTCTTTGAGCCTGGGTTTCTCGGGTTGCTGGAACCCTGGCTGTAGAATGACTTCATTTACATTGCTATTCAGAAGCAAATGAACCAGCTCAATGGAAAGTCTTTCATTTTTAACAAGTAAACCAGTATGTGGCATTTTTCTTTTCCTTACTCTGCAGGATAAAATGAGACTTGCAGATGTTCCTCTAATAGCCGGAGAATAAGTTTCACAGATGAGCTGCCTAGAGTGGCTTGGCCGCACTGCTAGGCCAGCCAGTTGCCATGTGGCTTGTGGTCAAGTTGGAGGAGCAGCTGCAGTTTGCATTTGGGGACTGACTTCATGGCTGTAGTAAGTGCCAAAAAGCCATTTGTAAGCAGCCTTTCCTCTCAGACTGCAAGGGTTGCCTCCCCTGATAAGAAATCTTAAAACAAAGGGGTTTCTTTAAAAGCATTTCCTGCCTTGACCTAATAAAATCATAGAGACCTCAGCTTCCTCTGGTTGTTGGACAGGGATGGTCAACCAGAGTCACTGAGCTAGGTTCAGGGAGACCACAAAATAGGATTCCTTGCCATAAGGACTTAACTTGGGAGAACCAGAAAAAGAAGTTTGTTATACCAACTTTGGCCCTCAAAGACTCCAGGAATCACTGTCATCTTAACAAATAGAGAGAGACAAATGGTAAGTCCATGTGTTTTCCAGCAGATCTGTTTTATCAAATTAGATACTCCCAGAGAAACTTTTAAGCAAACTAATCAGCGGCTGCTTGTTTTCATGGTGGAGTGGACAGAGCAACCCCAGGTTCCAAGTCCCATGTAAACCAAAAGTTCCAACCAATAACCAAGAATAATATTTTAGGAAGGTAATTCCCATATTCAAGTGTCAGGAAGAATATAAGAAAATCAGTTTGCAAATAATCATCAGATCCTTACCCAGCAAAGCTTCCTCTTCTTGTGCATGATACTGGTGCTGATAGCTACATGTCCTTTTAGAGAGCTAGTGCCCTTGGCCTGTTCTCATTTCATGCCTACTTCACCTTCATCTAATTGCCAAAGTGTTCAGTCAAGCCACATGTCACTACCTTACAGGTGGGTATCACATGAAACCAATGCTGATAATTTCCACATTTTATCATTGATATCACCAGAACTATTAAGGTGACTCAATCCACTAAAATACAAAGAATTAAACAAGAGTATGAATAGAAAGTGACTAGAACATTGCCTTGATTAGCTTAAAATGAACATGAATGTACATTTGTATATGTAAATGTATTTGTAAATGTACATTTGCCATGGTGAATATCTGTCTTAACTACAGTGCAAACCCCTTGAGAGTGGGAGCAGTTTCACCTGGAATCTGGAAAATAGGAAAGACTTTCTAACCAAATACAGCAACAAAGAATTTTTAGAAACAAAATGTATTCTGTTTCCACCTTTTAAACCTCCTTGGCTATAAATAGTTTTCTCAAAAAATCTTGACCTCTTTTTCAGTATGGATGGAATTATTTTGGATCTTATTATTTAGCTTATCATTGACCAAGAGTCCCAGCTCTTGTGCTCAGAAATCTATCCTCAGGTTCCCATTCCCATAGAGATTGCTCATTCCACAGCCTGCTCCTGGCCTGTGGCTCAGCAGGGACATTTCTGGGATGGTGAGTTGATTTAAGGACTCCTCATCAATCTTGGCAAAGTTTCCTAGAAATTTCCTGCAGCCTCAAACTTTTCCACTCAACCATCTTTTCCTGCTTCTTTTGACTGCTGAGAAATTTTTCCATTTTGCTTCTAAGATGAAGTGTATGGAAGGTGCAAACTAAGAGGAAATAGGAGAAAGCAGAAAGGGCCACCAGGCTGTCTAGGAAATCAACAACTTGAAGGAGTCCTGTGGGCCTTCTCTAGTCCCACAGGCACAGAATCCTCAGATGTATTATGTGCTCTTGATGAGACATACATTATCTATGATCTTTATGTGTAAACCTTTTCCCGAAAACTGAGTTGCCACCCTTGAAAAAAGGATCCAGAAAGGTAATCTTTTGAAACTGATACTTGAAGTGATTGAATTTGTTTTTTTTTAGTATTTACTTTTTATTGAATTTATTGATGTTACAGAGTTCTTGCACTGCCAAACCAGGCCTGAGAATCCAAAGAAGGAAATGGTACAAAGGACTGCCTCATCCCCCTTCATATAGCATATTAAAACTTATTTCAGAGTCTGGGTTTCTCCACAATAAATCCCTTTACCAAATATAGGAGTCGCAGACTTGCTGCTGGCAAGATAAAGCAAGTGGGTAAGTAAATCTGCTCTGGAGTTGGGGCATTTTTATACAGGAGTTCAGTCTGATGGACATGTCCAGTACAGGAAGGGGGCTGCTAGGAGGGCTATAGACAGTGTCTACTGACGGGCCCTACTGGCCACTTGTGGGCAGTAACATTGACATCGTTGGAGGTGGCAGGTATGATGCCTATCTTCTCCGGTATTTGGGTGAGTAGCTGAGCCAGCTGAAGGAGTTTGGATGATTAGGGGGAAAGGAAGAGATTCTTGGTTAAGCTGAAGACCTCATTTGGGAACTAAAAACAAGTAATCTCTTGGCTCTTGGGCCACATATTTTCACTGAAGTGGTTGAATTCACCAAAATTCATTAAATTCACCAAACAGGTCTCATGATGACACTATAGCTCCAAACTCCAAGGGTAAATAATTTAATTTAATTTTGAACAAATGAAGAAAGTGAAATTTTACACAGTAATTTTGTGACTTTGAAAAACTTTCACTATAGACACATACACATTCATTATAAAAATACTTTTAAATTTAACACTTAAAGTTGTGAGTATCAGTAAAAGCGCTTCTCATTGTCAGCAGTCTTCTGTTGAGTGGCTGATCACTCTGTCAAATCGGGATCTCTCTCAGCTACTGATGTCCACCTACTTTCCTTGACCTATTGCTGCCTCCATCTTTGAACCAAATGATGTGTCAAGTCCTTCTCATATAGTCAATCTGTCTGACTTCTCTATGTCTATGTCTGCCTGCAGCTGTCTTTGAAGTCTTTCCTCTCTTAGGCGACCCAACTAAAAAGTCCTTCCTATTCTTGACTAATGAATATTCTGAATCTTTTGCTCTTTTTAATATTCTTAGAGCATACAGAGAAAAGAATATGATGATCATTTGCACCTTAGCATGTAGTGGTCAGCACATGGCCTGGGCAGACAGCGAGAATAAGGAACATGCAAACTGTGTTTGGTGTTGAGAGTGAAAAAGCTGTTCCCAAAGTAACGAACATATTTCTTCTCACAAAGATTGTTGGTACAGTAGGGGATACAGAGAAATGTGTAGGATCTGTCTGGTGAGGGAGACACATAGCTGCAAAAAATTTCACAGGATGTGAGGAGTGCAGCAAGTGTGATAGATACAAACCCTGTGGGAAGATTAATATGTCTTTTTTGGTGCAGGGGTCCCAGTGCCCAGGGAGTGCCACTGAACTGAACTGAACTGGACAAATAAACGGAGGCCGAATGAGGGAACATTGCTGGTGGATCAGCTTTACTGAGTGTCACATTGAGACAGAGGCACTGATCCCCGAGGCTGAAGTGCAAGCACGTGGGCAGCTCACGGCACAGGTCCTTTGAAAGAGGAACCCCTATGGGCAATGAAGCGGTGTGAAGGTTTCTGTGGAGTGTTACTGTGACCAGGATATAGTCCCGCATGTGTGGGCAAGCTACAGTCTACTACTGCTGTGATGGTACTTTTCAGATGAGATTATCATTTATTTATTTATTTATTTTTTTTATTTTAGAAACATAAAAGTACAAAAACATATTGACAAACAGACACCCATTATCATAGAAAATAGTACAATCACAACTAATCTATAGACAAGGTGATATGGTCTCAACAGTAGTTGTTGCTTTATCCATTGATATCTTCGAATTGTAGATGTATGGACCCATATATAGACATGCAAATTTAGTCAGAC
>PVLD010012716.1:0-58980 GCA_004027595.1 Dinomys branickii
GTTTGGTTTTTGTGTTTTTCTGTTGTTGAGAGGATAAATGGTCTGACCAATTTTGCATGTCTGTATATGGGTTCATATATTTACACTTCGAAGATATCAATGGATAAAGCAATAACCACTGTTGAGACCATGTCACCTTGTCTATAGATCAGTTGTGATTGTACTATTTTTTATGCTAATTGGTGTCTGTTTGTTAATAGGTTTTTGTACTTTTATTTAAAAAAAAATAAAAAAAAAACAAAAAAAAAACCCCAAAAAGTTGATTCCTCCTATCTAGCTGTCACAAACTGGAACATCAATTTTCTCCTACCTGCACACTCAGATGAAATTACTTGGCTTTGTCTGGGTCTTAAGCCTACTGGCATTTCAGTGGAAAATGCAGCGTCAGCTCTCCTGGTTCTCTAGCAATGCCCTATCATTACTCTCTCTGGTTTACTCAGATTTTGGTATTAGGAGTACAGGTATTATTGTAACAAATACCTAAACATATGGAAGTGGCCTTGAAACTGAATGATGGGTAAAAGCTGGAAGAGTTTTGAGCTATGTGCTTGAACAAACTGAGGCTGTCAAAGGGATAACTAATAGACGATATGAACATTAAAGTCAAAGCCACCAACACAGTAGGTCTGAAAGGTGAGACATGGAACAAAGAGGATCATTCTAGCCTTGAATGGAATAGAATTTGCCTTGCCAGGTTTGGGACTTGGTTGTGACCTAGCACCTATTCTTTTTTTTTCCCCCTATTCACCGCTTGTGGAATAGATATGTTTTCTTTATACTTGTGATTTGAAAGCACGCAACCTTCCTGGTTTCCAGGATTCACAGCAAGGGAAATTTTGCCTCAGCATCAATCACACTTAGAATTTCACCCGTATTTGATTCGGATGATATTTGAATGAGACTTTGTACTTCAGAATTTGGTGCTGGAATGAGTTAAGATTTTGGGGACATTCTGGGTTGAATGTGACAAGGACATGAAATTTAGGGGCTCAAGGGTGGAATGTTATGGACTGCAATATGTATGCCCCTAATATTTATGTAGAATTCCTAACCTCCAATGTGACTGTACTTATAAATAGGGCACATAAGAAGACTACTGAGGTTAAATCAATTTCTTAAAATGGGGCTAAATAGAAAAATTCTGATTCCAACAAAAGAACAGGAAGAGGATCAAGAGTTCTCTTTGCCATGTGAAAGCTGAAATTCTGTTCTTAGACTTTTAACTTCTGGAATTGTGAGATAATAAAAATCTCATGTTTAAGTCATGCAATCTACAGCATCCTGTTATGTTCACCCTTTTATATGTACACATATAATTTATACATACACTAGATGCATGTATATAGTGCAGAAGTAAGGATAGACGATAGATCTTTCACCTATGTTTTATTTTCTTTTAAAATCCTTTCATGTTTTCTGAGGTTCTGGATTTGTGGTTTGATGTCTCTCATTCATTTTGGAAAAGTTATTGCCATTGCTTAAGTATTTAGCTTGCCCCTTTCTCTTTCTTATATTACACAACTATGTCCATGCTAAGTCATTTGATATCATCCCACAGTTCTTGAACATTTGTTTCTGTTTCACTACTCGCAACTGTTTTTCTCTTTGCACTTCTTTTTAAGTAATTTTTATTGACTTGTCTTCAGAATCACTATGTGAAGTCCACTGGTAAGCCAGGTGAAGACTTTCTTGATCTGTGTTAGTGTACTTTGAATTTCCAGTATTTCTATTTGATTCTTTCTTAAAATGCCTATCACTTTTCTGAAATTACCTGTCTTATGTAGTGTACCATTAAAGGCTTTAACGTATCAACCATAGTGGTTTTAAATATCCTATCAGATCGTTCCAACATTTATATTTTATTCTATCTGGTGTCTCTTCTCTTGAGTATTTCGCTTGCTTTTTCTTTTGCCTCATAACTTTTTGGTTTTTACTGGGTGCCTCATTTAGAAGGGTAGATACTGAAGTCAGTGTTACTGGCTATGTCCACTATAGGCTTCAGATTCCTCTGTTGATTAGGGCATGAGCTATATCCCTGGTCATTTGCTCAGTGTCTGATCCTAGTAGACTGTGAGTTTTCATGGTTCACTGAGCCAGAGAGAATCTCTCTCAAATGCTGTCCTAACTCTATTCAACTATTATTTTTATTTGACAGTTGACAGTGGTTAACCTGGTGGTGGGAGGTGACAGGGTTTGTTCTGATTAACCTTCTCTATGTAGGTAGTGTAGTACGCCTTTGAGTCTCAGAAATGGGGCTTTCTGAAGAGTTCTTGCCTTTCCTCCAGCTGCTGCACTGAGTCTAGCAGGAATTCCTGTCCTCACCAAAATAATAGAGATTTCCCCCGGCTACAGTGAGCTTTCACAAGTGCCCCAAAGGCGAGAGGGCTGTTGTTGTGTTGTTGCTTTCTTTCACCCGAAAATCACCAGATGCCAGGGAGAAGGGTCTCTGTGCAGTCTCAGCAGTGACAGAGGATCTCCTCTTCCAAACAGTGCTCTTCCCAATGTTTCCTCTCTGTTCCTGCCGAGCATTCCTACGAGTGGCAGACCTGGCTGGAGGAGGAACAGCTGTAAGGGGCTGGGAAACCTAATATAGATGTTTTCTGCTGGGGGCACTCATCCTTGTAATTCCCTAAACCTTTTAGCTAACTCCTTTACCCATCTCGTGGGAACTGACAGCATCAGCTCCAGGTAGGCAAATGCTTCTCCCAGGAGGGACCTACGCCCCCCAGTATTTCATGTCAGTTGTTTACCCAGTGCCTTTAGTGGTCTGATTGCTGAAAGAAAACTTGTTAATCTGATCTTTTTCACCCTTTTATTTCTTGCAAGAATGGGACTGATGCTTTTCCAGGTTGTCTAAATCTGCGAGATGAAACTGACGTAGTGGTGAGTTGATATTCTTCCTCCTCACAGGTAGATACTTTTCCAACAGTATGACGTGTACACTGCACATTTTCTCAGTTCTGCCTTTTTCCTTCTTCCTACTGTCCTTTCCCCTTTAATTCATAATAATTCCTTTTTCCTTTTGAACAATTTCTTCTCATTTCACAATATCTATTCTACATTTTAGACTTTATTCACTGTTTAAGTTCTCACACAAGGGAGACAAGACAGTGTTTACACACGAGGGTCTTACTTATTTCACTTACGAGTATGGTCCCTCCTTGAATCCATTTACCTATAAAAGCCTCGAGTTTATCTTTCCTTATAGCTGAGTAATACTCTATTGTATAAAAAGTACCACATCTTTCTGTCCATTCCTCGCTTCATAGGCATTTGGCTTGTTTCCAACATTTAGCTATTAGAAATTACACTGTCATAAACATGGTGCACATATACTGCTGTGATGTTTACTGTTATCCTGGGAAAATACCCAGAAGGGGAATAGCTGGATTACATGGGACCTCTAACCCTAGTTCTTTGAGGAATCTCCACCCTGATTTCCACAGTGGTTGTACCAGTCTGCCTTCCCACCAAGAGTGGAGGAGAGCTCCTTTTCCCCACAGCCCCTCCAGCATTTGTTACTGGTTCTTGATGACAGCCATTCTTTCTGGGGTGAGATGGAATCTCTGTATTGTTTTAATTTGTATTTCTCAAATGAGCAGTGATGTTTAACTTTTTTTCATATATTTACTTGCCATTTCTAGTTCTTCAACTGAGAAATATATATTCATCTCACATGCACATTTTGGATTGGGTCTTTGAATCTTGGGATCTGATTTTTTCAATTCTCTCTATGTTCTAGATAGGGAACATATTGTCTGAAGGGCAGTTGGTTAAAATATTTTCCTATCCTGTGAGTTTTCTTTTCACTTTGTTGGTGATTTATTTTGCTGTGCAAAAAAAAAAAAAAAAGCTTTTTAACAAAATGAGATTATAATTTTTAATAATCTACTTTCAGTCTATGTGTTTTCTTTTTTTTTTTTTTTTTTTTTTTGCGGTACTGGGGTTTGAACTCAGGACCTTGTGCTTGCCAGGCAGGCACTTATTCCACTGAGCTATATCCCCAGCCCTTATGTGTTTTCTTATTATCTACTTGCTTACACTTTTCTGAGCAATGATAGGCTGATAGTTTAAGGATACAAGGAATACAATTATAAAAGGGAAATCACCGTTTTCATTAATTATGACCTATATCTGATTTTAGATCATCTTAACAAGCTTTAGAATACTCAATTTCTTCATTCCTGGTTCATATTGATATAAAGCAGAGAAAGATAAATAGGATCAATTAAGAAGGTTTTAAACTGCTTTCATTACTTTTTAACAGAGGTTCCCCAATAACAGATATTTGCAGTTCCCCTTAGTTTATTTTTAAACCATGGATGAAAGTTGTTACACCCTAGAGAAATGTCCTATTGTGAGATTCCTAGCGGGCAGGACTCACGCTAGGACAGAGGATGTTGTGATGTGAGAAGGGGTTTTCTTTTCTGTGCTAGGAAAGAATGCAGAAGAACATGAGTGTGAGAGATTGTCTCCTTTGCTACTATTAGTGTTCTTGTATCTCTTTGTTTCTTCTGAAACTTTATTAGTGAATATTAACTATACAGAAAACGGCATCACTTTGCCGTGTTTGTGCACACACACGACATACTTTACTTTAACCCTCGTTACTCACCTCCTTTTACTTTCCACCCGCCCTGTATACCCTGCTCTTCTCTACTGGTCTCCCTTCTATTTTCCTGGCATCTCTCTCTTTTTGGATTTTAGATTCCGCATATGAGAGGAAACGTGCTCTGTTTGACTTTAGCAGTGCACCTGTGTCTTCCTCACCCCGGCCACGCGCTCCCTGGGGTGTAGGCTTCTCGGTTTGACCTTCTTCACCACAGCACTCCCGGTCCTTAGTACTCCTTGCATGAAAAATTTCCACTTAAAGACATTCACCCTTGTGAGTCCGTATTACAGTCGGTGGAGGCAAGAAAGACAAAGCAGTGAAGATAAAGAAGGGAAGAAAAGTGAAAGGAAAGATGCAAATACCTATCTTTTGATAGAAAATGTGATATGCACAAAGAACAAAGTAAGATGAATATGCATTCACTAGAAGGAAATATACTCAATCGTTTAAAAATTGTTGGGAAAAACTCTTTTGACAGGTTAGGGTGAATTACAACTTCCTTTGGAAATACCTGTTGATCTAGTAGGTCCCAAGTTGTGAAGCTTAATCTTTTTCTTTCCAGGTTTTACTCTTATCAGTGCATGTTTGTAGTGCATGATGACTGCATCCCTGCGGGCAGTTGGTAAATGTGTGTAACACACTCAGCCTCTTATTTCATTCCTTTCTCCTCCCCCCAATATTCCTCCTGGTCCATCTCTTGGACACTTTCCCTTTGGCAAAAGATCTGTGTCTGTGTCACCTACTTTGCTCTTTAATTTATTGTACTCTGCCTTTCTCATATAAGAGAAATCAAGCTTGTGTATCTAATTTACTTTACTTAACATTATGGTCTCAAAATACATACACTTTCCTACAAATGACTCAGGTTTATCCTTGTATGTCACAGTACTTCTCCATTGTGTACGAATATATTTTCTTTATCTACTCATAAGATTTAGCTATTATGAATTGTGTTGATGCCTAATCTTGGTCATTAACTTGACTGGATCAAGAGACACCTAGATTAGTAAAGGTATTTCCGTGTAGGTGTTTCCAGAGATGATTGGCATGTAGGTCAGCAAATTGAGGGGGAAGACCTACCCGATCATGGCTGGTATCATCCAATAGCCGTTCAGCCAGGTGAAACAAGAAGAAGAAGGAGGAATTTAGGTGGTGCTGAGTCTTCATTCTGCTTTGGCAGGTGTGTCTTTTGCTATTGCCATCACCTGTGGTGACCAGACTCCATTTTCTTCAGACTTTCTGTGCCGATTGACAGCAGGGACTCTCCACAGAGCTTCTAGGCCTTCAGCCCTGGACTGGTGCCACATCCCCGATCCATCTTGTTCTACAGCTTCCAGCTTCTTATCGTGAGCAGCTACTCTGGCTAAGATCAAGTATTTTTTCCTACCACTTACCATAAAAAGAAGAGATTATTTGGTGGGTGAACATAGATTCCAAAATGCTTTCATTGCTAGAATTCCAACCGCCCGCTTGTGAGTCCTTTCTACAAAACTGCTGCCTCCGTCATGTAATGACCTCCCTCGTGTTTCAGATTACCCCTTTGTCTTTCTGTTCCATCCTCAAGGTGGGCTTTTAAAAATCATTTTTGTGTATATTAACATTTCATTTAATGTGTAGAAATTCAGAGTTGATATTTTCATCTGATTTTCCCCCTCATTTCCACAAATAGTATGATGATACCTTTTGAAATTTTTATATAGGGATATAACCCAGAAATCTTCCTCCCTGCTACTGACTTTATTGTATGGGAGGTGCCGCAAGGTAGTTTTCGTCAAGGTCATCGCTGATGTCAGATCACACACACACACACACACACACACACACACAGCCTGCAGGTGTACTAACTCGTGCTTCCATTCCCTCTGCAGCCCCAAGTTACAATGCACTCTTTTGTAAAGCTCCGTCTCTAAAGCCAACTGTTAAAAAGGTTAGTGAAACTGAAGTGAAGCTAAGATTTTTTCAGCATAAGTAATTTCTCATCACTCTATTCTGCTATTCTTCATTCCACCTATTAAAATTCATACAGCAAACTCCACGGACACTGGTTCTCTGTGGGTTGGAGGTAAATTTAGGCCTTAATGGAGGATGTCACTCACAAGGCAAGATAATTTAAGGATGATCTCTCTGCATTTGAATTTTAAAGCACTATTGCAGGAAGAAAGAAATGCTGCCAGTGTAAATTTATGTATGGGTTTGGCTTTGGGAAAGTATCTTTAGAAGCAGCATATGGATCACAGGGCTTCTATTATAAGTTTGGATAATGAAAGATTGCTTATTTTTAATTCAGTTTATTTTTAAAGAGTAATTTATAAATTTCAATACCTAAAAAAAAACCCCAAAAGTACATTTCCAGGGGAGAAGGATATAGATAATAATCCCAAAAGGCTTGAAGTCAATTATAAAACTTAAAATTACAGCAAAATCCATTTCATTTGACCCTGTGGGAAAACATTATTAAATATATTTTAAACTGTAGTTATGGTCAGAAAAACTGTTTTGTTCTAATTGGTCACTATCTTCTAGAGAGGATGACAACAATACTGCAAAGATAATTTTGGCACATTAAGGAATAAAAAACTGTTAGTAAGTAGAGAAAATGTTAATATTATGTATATGTTTTTTCCTCACATTCTCTTGCCATGAGCATGTAGGTTGAACCCCAAGGCATTTTCACTAACTTATCATTTTGGACTTATACAATGACACTGTCATATTGTTCAAATTAACTTTACTTGAAACACAACGGGAATAATAGTTATAATTAGGTCCAGGGCTGACTAGCAGACACAGGTATTACAAAATAAAATATAGTACAAATGCTTTTCCTTCATCTAAAAATTCAGAGAAGCAGTCTGGGATGGCGGTCCTCTGAACACGGACTCTGTTGAGTATGGGTTTTGTCCCAATGCCCTAGATGGCTCCTTAGCGAGACCACTATTACATCCAAGTATCAGCTGGGACAATAGAGGTAGCGACAAAGACACAAAGAGAAAATGCAAGCAGCAGCTGTCTTCTAAGTGAGCTCTATCTACGTGCTACTTAACGCTTCCTGCTCACTCTGCTGACCACAGCTCAGCTAGGTGGTCAAACCTAGACACAAGGGAGCCTGACAAGTATAAACTTTATTCTGACCACTGAAACTGGGGGTCTAGCGGTGAGGGAAAGGGCAAATGGTTACTGGAAACAGTTGGTACTACTTGCTGTAGGTTATATGCAATTTTTTATTGCTTTCCAGTTGATTTGTGAACCTCATTGCTTTACAGTTATCTTAACTCTGCAAGGGAATCGCACATATTAAGTAGTATTGCAAGAGAAGGGTGGCATGATGGGACGGTTTTGCCTTAGAGGGGGAAGACAGTGGTACCAGGTACATGCTTGTAAAACTCCACAGAGCTGTACACCACAAAGGGAGGGTTTCACTGCATGTCAATCAAAGAAAATTAATCAGGATGCAGAGGAAGTTACAGGTGAAAGCGGGCTGCATTACGCTAAAACTGGCATCCTTTTCACTGCTGAGCCATGTGGTAAAAACCTAGATTTCAACATAAACTGTACGAGCAGTACAAAGTTTACCAAGTCCTTTTAAAAGGTATTTGAGCATAAATATTTGAAGGCTCTTGATTTAGGTGATTTGTCATGAGAGGTTTTAGCTCAGCAAGCCCACTATTTCTTAGAGTGTGTGTTTATTTAGGTGGCTTGGGTTTGCTGGTAATTTAAAGGGTCAGAGCAATTCTAACAAACCTGGGCTTCACCCAGAGGAAAAACATGAGTACTGCTGGCGGTGTCCAAAAGTAACAGCACCAGCGCATTATCAGTGGGGCCAACACTGCCCCTGCTGGTCCAGAGGACAGGAGATGAGCCTGGAAAGCACACGCTCCCTCCAAGGAGGGCAACCAGGGCTCAAAGCTTGAGGGCCCTAAGTTTGATTTGTCGAGCAAAGTCAGAATTGGTGTGCTTGTGAGAAATGTCTCAGATTTTAAGCGCTACAAAATAGCACATTTTAATACTGTGCAGGCCGACAGACCACACACGCTCGTCTTTCCTCTGCCCTGCCTACATGCGTCTCCCATGCCTCCCTTCATAGCCAACACAGAGATAAAACGTGGGTGCTTTTATTTGTGTGATAATTTTATATGCTCCTTTTCTTGTTCATAAAGGTAAAAACAATAAAGCATAACAAAATAGAAAATTTGCTGATTTTTACTGGTAATTATTCTCCTAAAATTTTTATACATAGATTAAAAATTCACCATCCCTTTAAAAATAATAATGCTGATAACAGTATCTTACAAGTAGAAACACCATTGTCTGTCACATTAAATAAACTGAAGCATATAATATCAAAACGATTCAATGATGTACACACCATTATTAACTGAGGTCCAGGAAAAGAAATTCAGGTTTACTGAGATTAAATTATTTACTAAGCTAACGAAGTTGCCTTTCTGTGGAGCCATATTCTTAACCACGGCATGAAATAAGGCAAGAAGCCATAGGGCAGAGGTGCCAACAATAAAAATAAAAGCTACAGAATGTCTAGTTATATTTAAATATTTATATTCTGTATTTTTTTGCTGTTAAACCTGGCAACTCTCTTATAGGTTTTGCTGTGTTCTAAGTCATTTGGCAAAAGGTAGAAGGGAACTCTCACAGACTAGAATGAAAAAAATTATTTATATTATGCATCTATTTTAATAAGCTTTCTGCACCCTTTCCTTGCTTTTTGCTCTCAAAACCTTTAGAGTACAGCAGAACAAAGCTGAACAGAATGTGGGAAATTCATTAACAGTGTTTTAATTTCACATTTGTCTGTGCGTATCAGTATTAATAATTTGACATTATTATGACAGCAGCAAGACAAGCTGCTTGTATTATACTCCAACCAACTCACAGAGTCTCGCAAGGGTGGCGGCAGGAGGCATCCTCATCCAGCTCCTCCTCGTCCTCTGCTAAATGTTAGCGTTCTGCATATGCTTAGGAGATCTCTAAGGCAGTCCTGGGAACCAAGCAGCCAGGAAAGCCAACTTCTCAGGCTAGTTCACCGTCAAGGAGAAGCTTTGGGGTCTGTTCTGTGTTTTTGTGAAATTTGCATCTGGTTCTCGGCTGGGCCCCACGGAAAATAAGTTTGGGGCCCAAGGTCAGGAAGGCGCAGCCAGGGAATGAGTGTGCGCTGGCTGAGCGGTGGGGGAGGCGGAGGGAAGGCTGGTGGCCTGCAAGTCTGCTGGAAGGAAAGGCGCCGCTTCCTCCACCCTCCTCAGCGCTGCCACCGGGAGCGGCTGTTTACTGTGGCGCGTTCTGGTTGACCTCACTTGGATTCCCAGCTTTTTTCTCTGTCTGTTGTAAATCTCCCTGGCCAGGTCTTTATTCTTATTTTTGTCTCCTTCCCCTTTTTCCCCTGTGGAAGTGAGACTTATTTTCTACATGTGTCTCCAGGAGATTTCCCTGCAGTTATTGTGAGCCACAGTGACTGTGGAGGGAGGGTGGGCCAGGGATTTCACAAATTAGTCATTCAGCCAGAGTTCTGTGATAATTTTATATTTAGCATATTTTATTTTGACTACAGCATTTGGAAGTAAATGTCTGTCTCTGTTTTTCGTTGCTGTTACTGTTTTGATTTTTTAAGACCCTGCATTGATTGAGCCTGTGTAGTGGTTCCCCCTTCCAAGGCTTTGTAAGTGTACCCAAGGCTTTGTAAGTAAGTGTACCAGAACCCTTTCTTACGGGACGTAACAGTCAGTGATTTGGCAGAGGATCAGTTCCAGGAAAAATTCAGAATGTGGAGAGTGACTAAGGGTCCCCTCCATCTTCTCTCTGCATTTACCCATCTTGCTGCAGTTCTCTGACTAAAAAGAGTGGAGTCTATGTATCTTAATATTCCTACCAGAAGATCCTATCTAGGTCTTCAACTTTGTTTCCCACCTGTTGATTTGTTTGTTCATTCATATAGTTGCTTGTTAGTTCATTTTGCAAGTAAGTAATGGATGTCTACTACACATCAGCCTATTGTAGGAGCTAAGGTACAGCAGCGAATGATGTTACCTGCTTGCCCCTCAATGCAAAAAATGTATAAGGGTATAATGTCAATAGTTGGTATATAATGTGTAAGTATATAAAGTATATAATGCCAGTTAGAACCTATGTTATTAAGAAAAGTTAATCATGGTGAGAAGAGAGAAGTATTATTAGGAAAGGCCTTTTTGGAGAGATGATATTTGAACAACAACCTCACTGAAGCAAAGTATCAAACCTGGCAGGCACCAGGGGTACAGAGTTCTGGATAGCAAAGGTCAAGAGCTTGAGTTTGGAGCAACAAGAAAGCCAGGGGGGAAGAGGTGAGAACCGAGTGGTAGTTAGAAGCAAGATCACACAGGGCCTTGAAAGGACCCGGGATCCTTTTGGTGTAAAGGGCCCCAGCAAATGGCTTTAGAAGCAAGAAGTATGGAGCTAAAGCCCGAGGCACTCTTCAGTGGTCCTTCCCACGGAGAGCACAGTGTGGGTGCCGGAGTCCGGGAGGCAGGGCCTGGCGTGGCAGGAGAGGTGAAGATGTGCACTGGGGTGTGCACAGTCTCTGCCGGAGAAGATGGGTAAGTTCTGCAGATCTATTTTGCTCTGTGGCAGGTGACGCTATAGTTAATGAAAATGTGTACTTGCTGTGAGTGAGACTTTCTGAGAGAGGCTCCCAAACGTGCTCATTACAAAGGAAGCATATGTGGTCATAGAAATGCTAATTAGCTTGATTTATTTCACAGTGCGGGTACATATATATCTCAAAACATTATAACATACGCTGTAAGTAAATATATACACTCTTAAAAGAAATTATATTGAAAATAATTTTGTTTTCTTTTCTGCTTGCATTGAAAATTCAAAGTCACTTCATAAACAAATATACCAATCACTCAAAAGCTTTTTACTTAAAAAATAGCACTTCCAAGCACACCATTTTAACACACACCTGTGGCTTTGTACATACTGTGTCTTCTGTTCTCTAAGATTTCCCTTGCCTCATCTTTATGCCCCATGTTATCTTACACACGTCTTTTATAACATCTTACAGTCTGTAGATGAGGTCGACCATGAGCCCTGCATTCCTTGCAGAAGTCAGAACAATGTAAGTGGCCCATCCTCGTCTCTCCACTGCATGCATGAATGCTACTGTGTTTCCACTTCCGGTTCCATCAAGAAATGAAGTTGCTTTTTAGAAAATCCTTTAGCTCTGAAGATCAGTTCAGTGGTAAACTGACCTATTTTTAATTTATGTTTATACACACAGAGGTTAAAAGCTAGCTAGAATTAACTGCCTGTTTTATTACGTACATACTGTGCTCTACAAAAATCATTTTTCCCCTTAAAACTATACAGTTCTTTGAACGGGGCATTTTTATTTTCATTAATTCAGAGCTCACAAGTCCATTTTCACAGTGTCATCCCTTCTTTACTCTTTTCTTATTAAAATCTGTGTGGGTGCCAGGTACTGGGCGCTAGTACTCAGGAATAGTACTCAGGTGACTCACTCAGCCTGGATTCTGCTCACCTAGTATTCTTTCCTTGTTTTCTTCCTTTATTTTTAAAATAAATAATCCAAACACGTGACATCGATCCAACAGGAGGCTACATGACAATAAGTAGTTTGAGGAACTTGGTATAAATATGAAAAAGTTTAGTTCCCACCCCCAAAATGGAGAAACATTAAAGAAATAGTTAGGGACAAGAATAGCTTAAATTCTTTCAAGATTTGCAAATCAAAAAGAAGCAAATGTTATACCCAATTTCCTTTGCACTGTTCTCTGGAGGGTGTGTATTCTGTACTCTACAAATCAGTGTCACCATTGGATTTGATGGAAGAAGGGGTCAATAGTGTACTTTTCTTTATAGTTCTAACTAGCTGTGATAATCGGGCATCGGAAAAAGTGCAAGGGACCGGGTTCACTAGATGCTCACAACAGGCTTAGAAGAGAGCTGACTAGAAACAGAAGAATGTGTATGAGAGACAGTATGAGATGAATTCAGGAGGCTAGTCGGTCTGTGTGGTAGAGGAAGTGATGGGGAGGAGTCGAAGATGAGCCTAAACATTGGGATCTAGGAGGCTGATTTATTAAAGGAAGTGGAACTGATAAATTGTAAGGATGTAGAAAGGAGGACTAGAACTAATGCCTAAAATGCCTTGCTATGTCCCAAGTTTCCAATGAACTTTAACAATTCATTTTGATAAAGGAATAATCTGCTACTCTGCTGAGTTTGCTTCAGTGAACCCTGTTGGAGAGATAAATGATGCCAGAAACACAGAATGTCTTTGTGGGAGAGCCAGGGGTCTCACTGGAATGTAGTGAAGGCCAGCACTGACACAAACCCCCAGGTTCACTGAGGAACAAAGAGGCAATAGGGTTCTGCTGAGCACAGGTGTTTGGTTTAGGTAGTAAGGCAGGCAAGCAAGGCATCGTGATAGTTTGGCTGAACAATTAACTCCAATTGGCAAAACATCCTATTTTCAAGACATTCTTGGCTGCTTGGGGTCAACAGTCTTCCACCTCCCAAGTCAACTCAAGCACTTTGACCTGCTCGGTGTTGCACGGAGCTCCACACTACTGGATTGGACAGCCATGACTTTCTGTACTCTGTTCAAGTGTATCCTTCCTCATTCCGCTCAGGATCTGCTGCACACAGTTGCAGGAGGTTTTCACTTGAAAAAGCTCAAAGCAAGGACAATAGATTTTATGAAATTCAGAAAGGCATAATAAAGAGGACATACTTCAAAGGAATAGAAACGTCTGCAGAAATGCTCAGGGATTTTCTTCCCCTGTGGGAGTTATCTATAATTGCTAATTTCTAGGTTTAGCAATTCTAATGTTACAAATCACTTTTCTAAATAGAGAGATAACAGCAGGCCTCTATTTGAATGGAAAATTTGATTCTAGATGAAGCCATTACTAGTAATGACATGAATGTTTTTGCAGTTGTTGTGGAAAACTATTCACAATTCCAACTACCAAAGTAGTGATAGCTTCCCATGCCTTCTTTTGCACAGGACTATGAAGATCTGTGTTCCATCTCGATCCAGCTATTGCAGAGGCTGTGGGGAAACGTGCTCAACCTCTTTCTGATCTCTCACTGCAGTTTCTTCAGTGGTCTTATTTGATTGAGGTCATGGCAAAATTCTATTTATCTTCTCAAAGCTCCTTTGCAGTGCTCTTACCAGGAACTGACACATTGTTTAGGCTGAGTTAAAGCTGTGAGTCATAAGTAAGTGGCTACTCACAGCTATGATTTACTGTAAGCAGTAGTAGAATTTGTAAACATTGATAATAAGGATTGACTTTCTGGAGTTAAAAGGGAAAGAAATGGGAAGGTTCATTTTGAAATAACAATTTCAACTGTAGGTTAAGAAAAGTAATTTTTTCAAAGTATAAATATTTAAAGAGAATTTGTTTGGAAATTTCATTAATTAGTAGTTAGCAATGATTTGCAATTTTGATTCATTACCCTCATTTCTGTGCCTATGCCATGTCAGGGACGTATTTGTTTGTAAGTTGTGGTACGTAATGTGCTTGAAAGAGCTGTTCTCTGAAGTGAATTGCCAATTTATTGCATCTTTCATAGACTGGTTTCCAGTATCCCGTGATCGGGTTTGGGAAAAGCATACTACACAAGCACATATCATCAGATAAGCACAGCGTTTCCCACATGTGCATTCTTTAAAGTTGTTAATCAGTAATACTTTCTGTACTCTATTATATAATCAACCTTCACAAAAATGTTTTGGTAGTGGATGAATTTTAACATAACTCGTTTACTTGACCAATTCAGTTATCAGGTAGTTGTCAGTGAGATCTAGAAACCTAGATATAGTATATACACATTTGAATTATTATTCATGTTTCCATACCTGATCATGTGCAGCTTACCCCTGCGTTGTATGAAGAGGTGCTAATTGTTATATTTTTTCCATTCAGCTATTGAGTCACCTATACATATTAAAATCATCCTTCTGATTTCAGATGATTTTTTAATGTAATATTTCATATCCCTTTTGGTCTTTAGATGGAAATTCTAATTATTTCATTGGTCTGTCCATCTATATAGTAATACCAAAGGATTATTTACAGAGACTATACAGTGTGTTTTAAAATTTGGTCTCATTGATCTTCTTCCTATTGTTTTTCTTTCACAAGGGATTTTGCTCTACGTCTTCCTCTTCCCCTCCTCCTCCTCTCCTCCCCTCCTCCTCTTTACCTTTTCTTCCCCTCCCTTTTCTTCTTCCTCCTCCTCCTCTCCCTCCTCCTCCTCCTTTTTTTTTTTTTGGTGTAAGTCCTTCATGAACACACAATGAACTTCCACTTGAATTCTGGACCCAAATATAGACTTGTCTACAGTTAAAAATTTCAAGAGAAGCTCATTATATTCTTCTCTCACCCAGAACCACGATTAACATGAAGTTTTATTGTATATTCCCTTTGAGGTCTGGCCTCAGGCGAGCAGATTTTCCTCCAGCCTCTGGTTTCACTGCGAGCACAGCCGGCCGTCCTGTAGGGCTCTTGGCTTTGTTCACCTTTCTTCCACTTAAGCAAAACCCAAGGCTTAAGTTACTGGCTCCCCCACAGAATGTTTGTATTTGCTTGATTTTTATCTTTATTCATTAAAGACATTGACTTGTGACGACACCTTATTTATTCTGAGTCTTTGATCCAATTTTCTTCTTGATGAGAAATCATGGTTTGACCTTATAACCTTGACATGTTTCAGTAAACCAAAGGCTTCCAGGAATGAAGCAAAGTTTTCAGAAAAATTCCTAGCACATGCTTAACTGTATATTTGTGCTTTTTTGTGCATGTAGTTTTGGCCCTTTGAATTTCATTAATTTTCTCATTGGCCAGACTTTACTTTAAAAGAGTAATTGTTGTTTTTCTTAACATTTTTAGTTGTTTTGAGCTATAAGTGTTTTTAAAAATTTCTAGTCTTCCTAATTATGGAGACTAAAAGTAAACGTCTAAATTTTGAGTCAGCTTGGACTGTGCCATTACCTTTTTGAGGGAGACATTAAAGGAAATACATTCCAAAAGATGCTAATGGATACCTGAAAATATACTGACCCTGATGCCATCTTGTCTATTGAAGAGTCTGGCTGACCGACTATGCCAGAGGACACTCAAGGAAGAAAGCTCTGGCCCTGATCCAAGAAAATAGTTATGCAAATGAAGTTATGAAAAAAATAGAATGTTCTTTGAAGAAAAAGAGAATAATCACTCACAACACTGAGACGCGGTACGTCTTCAGGAGCTCCTGTCCCATGACTTGTGGCACTATGACACTGATACTGGTGAGTGAAGGAAGATAAATGCCTTGTTAGATGACTGCTAATTAGTAGAGAAAATCATTCTGCAAGATGAATCTCTATCTCAGAGTGGCTCTTTGATTGACACATGATCATAAAAGATTGTGGTGCTATTTTTGTGGTTGCTTTGCTCTGAGAAGAAAACCTCGGAACAAGGCAAGTTAAAGTTTCATCTTCACTGCCTTGAAAAAGGAATGCCCTGGGGATTTGTAATAGAAATTATTAACATGAAAGATTTAATTGGTGTTAGAGGCATACAGTCATCTACACTGTTTGGAATGGGATTGTTAGTGTGTACATACTGGTGTGTGCTTTCTTTTCTATATGCAGTTATAATTTACAATATCTTGAAACACATATACGCAGCAGTTGGAGAGTCTACTTCAAGAGTTTTGTTTTATAAGAACAAAAAACATTTCTTATGTTTTGCAAATATTCTTGCTGCTATGACTCAACTCCGTTCTGGGTGAACTCTGGGTTCACTGATGAGAAGTGGTCTTGGCTCTGCTCTTTTTTCTTTTTCCCAGTAGATTCTGCTCCACGCTCCTCTTTCCATATGTCTCAGCAAATGCTGTAGGAGTTTTGATGGGCGGTATGTGTGTGAGAGCTTGTTGAAAATGAAAGTCTAAAATATATTCTGAGAAAAGCAACTGTAACCACAATTTGGGCATAAGCAAAGGAGACAGATGTTGCTAGGAGGAGGACCATATTTTTCATGGCTACAAAGCACCTTTCTCTGGGGCCAACATTATGTTCCTTCCCAATACACCATGTGTCAGTGACTCCAAATTCTCCTCCTGTGACAATAACAGAAGCACTGATCCTTGTGGCTGCAGTCGTTCTGGCTGTAATTGGTCTTGTTATGGTACATGCAGTTCCATCTACACCATTTTCTTTCCAGGTGGGTAAAGGCTTTCATGGTCATGGAGAGAGGTTCTGCTCTGTGCTGCTTCCAGAGTCTTATGTTTACAGGCCAAGTCCCTACTCTCCCACCCCTAGGTAGGTGGGCTGAGCTGAACAGGGAGACTGTGACTTGTTGAGAGTAGTTTGGCCCCACAACTAAATTTTCTGGATTAGATCAGCACCCATTTTTGCTGTTTTTTCTAAGGAGGAGATGGTATTGCTGATTAATTCTGAATTATTTTTTCACTCTCACTATTTTCTTGGAAGGATTTAAATTCCTTTTTTTCCCCCCTCATTTCCCAGATATTTTTATTTTTAATGAGATCTGATCCACACTGTATTTCGGGCTCTATCCATCTGGCCACGTTCATCAAATCTTTTTTTAAAATACATCTTTGAGAGACCCAACCTCCAGGCAAAGGTTTTGCCCTCAAGATATAATCCCACTTTCTTTTTTAAAACATTAATTTCATTGGTACATTTTACATATACATAATGATCACATTTCTCATACTAATGCCACTGTTTTCTGTCCTGCCTGCAAAACAGCTGGGTCTCTACCACATCCAGAGTAAAGTCTTCATGAGAAAGACATCAGAGAAAGAAATGAGGCTGGAAGGGGTTGCATAGTAATCTAATGTCATCATGTCAAATGGGGAATATTACCTGCATCACAGACACTGTGCCATCTGGACAGGTAAGAAAGAGAGAGTTTTTCTGTAATTTCCTACAGTCATTGCTTGATAGTTGTCAATGAGGTAAGTAAAAGCAAGCCAGCTTCACCTGTCCATGAATCCAAAGAAAGATGGTCATGAGAACAGTTGGCAGAAGCACCTAGCAGCTACTAGGGTTTATACACATCAACCAAACCAGTAATAGGTAATAGGGATGGCTGAGCATCAGAGCAGGCTGCCAAGGCAGTTTGTTGTACCATTTATAAAATGTTTCTACTGGTATGTTGATGATCATTTCAAATTACAACAGCTCCTGAAGCACCAATATTTCAATCGAAATGCGTGATTCCCTTTTCTCCACGTTTACGATACTTACACTTCTTTTAAAAATTGTTTAAGGTTTTTGAGTTAGTTGTTGTCTTTCTGCCCCATCTCAGTTATAAATTCTTTGTGCATACTCTTTATCAGACCTTGCAAGAAGTGATATGTAGCTTTTAATATTTTTAAAAATGTGTTTGATGACATGCGACAGATTTGGCAGGACAAGTCCTATGGCAAATTCTTTCTTTTCTTCGTAAAGAAAAAAATTTAATTAATCTTTTAGATAAATGCGAATCTCTGTATGTTTTGTTTACAAGTGGTTTTGTATGACAATAAAGGCCCTTGGAATTTATATATGCATGCAACCTCAGGAAACTTAAAAGGGCATGCTGTACAGTGAAGAAGTCAGTGATAACATCCCTGGGGAAAGCTGTGGTCATTTTCTAGAGGAAATTCTAGAGTAAGAATGATCAATTAAAACAAACATGGAGATAAAGGTTACTTAGGTAAACTTCAGTGATAGCTAGAGAAAAACTAAATGTACCTAGTGAATTTTCCTCTTTAGGTTGATAAGAAGAAACAGCTGCTACCAAAGAATAGCAATAGAGTGGAAAACAAACCAAAACAGACAATGCTTTGGTAAAAAAACAATATTAAAAGTGTGAAGGAGCCTTTTTAGTTGGTAAAGGGCAAATGGGGCCATGAGTGAGTTAAATGGATTCTCTTTGTGACAGAAATCTTTTCTAAAGTGGGAGGGAGGCAAACAATTGCACTAGTTTATTTTTCTGATAGGTGTTTCCTTTTCCAACCCAACATAAAGCACACAATCTAATTTCCAATAAAAGAAATTTATTCTTCACGTAGATTTTCTAGCTCTGTTGCACAAGCTATCCACCTTTCAGATCATGACACTGAGGTACAGAGTTAGCAGAAGGCAATTTTCCAGGAAGCCTGAGGGGTGGAGCTTTCATCAGGGCTCAGGGCTCTAAGTAAGAGTCTGTTATTTGTATGGTACCCCAGACTGTGTCCCTGCTGGGACTCTGCAACTTGCCACAATTCTCCAGTCAGTCTTTGGGTCTTGAGAAAATTGATTTGGAATTGAATTTTTCCTCTTAGCATCAGAAAAAAACCAAAATAAAGACCTAGATGCAGTGTCTAGTAGACGTGTAGCTGCTAAGTATCTATACAAGCAGTAATTATGCATGCAAAAACCAACTGCTGAATGTGTAAATGAGATATGTCTTGCTTTTCTGATGATACTAACTACATGGTTGCCATATTAATAAATATTTTGTCTCGTTAGGTTATTTAAATTTTTAATTCAAAATAGAAATATTTAGGATATAAAGCTTATAAAAATTATAACAGACTTCCTCAAAAATACTTTGCTTTAGCTGAGCACAGTTGAAGACATCTTTGATGCTCATAAATATTTTCATCAGCAAAGACTAAGTTCAAAGTGTCTGTTTCATAAGGCTTGAGAAAAATAGCAATTAAATTTTTAGACAGTTTGCATTTTGTCACACTTAGGATTTAAATCAAATCTGAGTATATACTTAAGTGTACTGTAACCTGAGAACTCCCAGGTTAGTGCCTTGAGGTTCTCTGTCTGGCTCTACTAAGCACTAGATTTCTCCTTTGTCAGCAGAGGAGAAATCCATTGTTTCTATTTCCCCACACATCCATACTTAAGGCCCAACTAAACTTTCCCATATCATAGAGAATTGGAGGAAACAAACCAGATACAATCTAGGTCATTCCATTGTGTCTTTTTTTGGCATAGGTTTAAATTAAAACATAATTACTTAGTCTTTCCCTATAATTCTTCCATCTTAGGACACATCTTTTAGCTTCTGTTATCTACAGAGTAGCAGTTACCTTGCGACTATAAGGTGTTACATGGCATCTGGAAGCATATTTATCAGAAATAATCCTTATTCACATTTGGCAAGTTTGGTGTTAGTACCCCATTCTATGGTCAAGAAAAATGAGGCTCAATATTTAAAAGCAAGTGTCAAAGGTAGAGATGCAATCTTTGTTTTGCCTGATCCTAAATGATGAATTTATAACCATTTTTAAGCACTTCCTACTCCTGCCTTTTAACTTCAGAAAGCCTGGATACTCTTTTAGTTTGGCCCCTGGAACAAGGCTCTTTCTTATCTGTCTTTTAGGGGTACAAATGGTGTCTTAGGCTTCTTCAGCTTAACTGAAAAATCTTAGCTAATGATTCTACTGCCTCCTAAAAGCATGTAGTCTAGAATAGGGTCAGCTTTGAGTTTCAAATTCTGAACAATTTCTTCTTCCAACTTTCTGGGGTAATTCTGAGTTTATAAGCCAAGTGAACATCCAATTTTGAACTCACATATCAGGCAAACCTACTGAGCCTTTCCCCAGAAGCACTGCAGGGGGAGACTTTTCTTCCTCTCCCTCTCACAAGTCTGGGATCCTACACACCTGACAGCATGGAAAGAAGATAACTTGTGTTCTTCCAAAAAAGGGAAGAATTGAGCCCATGTAAGACATTTCATTCTCCTGTGGCAAAGTGAATTAGGACACAAGAAGGGTCCAGAAGTTGAGGTTCCTATTCACATCAAAGAAAGAAAAAGCTTTGCTGCAATTACAGTCATAGCACAAGAACTGCAGTGTTGCCATCTACAATCTCAATTTTAAGTCCATGTTTCTTTCTGAGACCATCTCCTTCTTCACGCCCAGCTCAACATTTTGTCCTGATTTCTACTTCCTTTGATTCTGCCAGAGTCCACAGATCCTATGACTTCTCACTGTCCCTCACTGCCTTCTTCCACTCCTGCTTCTTGTCACATCTTAAGTTCTGCTGTCAATTTTATAATTAATCCAATAGTCCTTAAAATATACTTTCAAATCACTTGTCTCTCCCTCACTTCATAATGCTGGTCTTCTATGAGGATAACATGCCACAGAAATACTTTCCAGGTCATCTTAGTGATATAGTAATAAATCCAGGAATAACATGTACATGGAAATACTTACAAAGTATGGCAAAAAAAACCAATCACAAAACCTGATCAAAGCTTGGAGGATGACTTTACACCATTTTGCCAGTGAAAAATCCTTGAGTCCCTTTCTTCCAAGACAATACAGAAACACTTTATAGTGATGCTGTAGTGTGAATGCTTGTCTCTTTCAATACTGATGTGGGGATTTAATGGCCATTATGATGTTATTGGGAGGTGAGACTTTTAAGAAATGTTGAGAGCCTCTGAGCTTTGCTCTCACCAGTGGACCAATACTGTTATACTGGTTGTGGCTTTGTTATTAAAGGTGTGAGTCATTGCTCTTTTGTACATTTTTACTCTTCTACCAATTCCACCATGACTTGCCCTCAATCATATAATAACACAACAAGAAGGTATCACCAGATGCAGGCATCTTGATGTTGGAGCTTCCAGTCTCCAAAATTATGAACCAATAAATTTCTTTTCATTAAAAATTACTGAGGCTCAGGTATTCAGTAATAGCAACACAAAACAGGGTAATAAAACTGCTGTAGGAAACTGTGATGGTTCCTGTCTTCCACTGTGCTACAGCTGATCATTTGCAGTGTCTTGAACTGTCTACCTGCTGTCCACTCACACCAACTCAAGCTCACCCCCAAAGGTAGCCTCATTTTAAAGTATACTTTTTTGCCCAGAATGGCTCTTGCCAACCATTCTGACTGATTAATCTGTATGCATCTTTCTGGACTTAATTTGGACATCATCTCCTGTGGAAAGCCATCGTGGACCTGGCCCTCTCCTGGTTTGCTGCCCAAAGTAAGTGACATATTTCCAGGATTCCCACAGCATCCATTACCCACCTTAGAGCTACCCTTACACTATAATCCAATTGCCTCAAGTTTTTGTCCCCTAACTTTTTGAAGAGAATTTTATTTATTTTGCTTATTAAAAAAATTTTTTTTGATCTCTTTTATGCCTGGTGAAATGTTTGACACCAGAAGGTGTTTAGTGAATTCCCTTAGACTCAATGAATTCATCAGCAAATGAGAACATTGATTCTTTTGCTTAAGTCATGCACACATTTTGGGCTGAGAGTGGACTCACGAAGTGCGCCAAACCACAGTCTCCGTACTTTTGTTAGACATTTTGGTCTTTACATTCTCTTTGATGTGAGAAGAAAAATGAATCAATACTCTATAGGACTCTGGGGCTTTTAAAATGAATGTTCAGTTTAAGTCTCCACTATGCATTAAAAGCTAATTTATTAAGCCTTAGTTATAGATGAAGGCAGGCATTCTGGATTGATAGTTCTGAGGAAGGTTTAACAAAGTCAAAGACTATAGTTGCACCATTTCCCAAGATGTCTAAGAAGTTTCAAAGGAAAGTATTAAATCAGCTTGACTTAAAGACACAGAAACATAATCAAAGAATACCAAGCAATTTTAAAAAATTTGTTAAGCAGGGTTACCATTTCTTGCCTCAAAGAGATTTTGCATCAGAGCACTTGGGATTGTTACTCCAAGTGTATCTGTAAGTTACAGGCTTTAAACAACCATCATTATGGTCTACACGGAAGACTTCACTACTTCTTAGGATTCTAGTCCAACTGTCATTAAGAATAATTGTGTCCTTTCTCAGCTATTGTTGCTGCCCATGGCAATATTTTGCTGCCAAGAAAATTTAATGCCTTTGTTAAAGATTTTTTAACAGAGATTTTTAGCTACTTGTGGACAATTTGGTTTCAGTGCTAAATGTATTCTCGTTTTGCCTTCCCAGCATTTCAAAATGTTAATTCCTATCATCTTGTTTTGAAATCCTGCATCATTTTTATTGTTTTTGTGTTGTTTTGTTTTGTCATTGTTATCTTACTACTGTTTTTTTCTCTTTAAAAGAAAATAAAAAAGAAAAACCTCAAAATATTTACATACAGTCTAAATAAATCCAGTAATATATTGCTAATCTTTAACAATATTCAGTGCAAACTAAATTTACCAATGAGTCAGGTACTAAGAAGAGCATTTTATTTCTCTTATCTTGATTTTGGTAGCATTTAGTTAAAAAAATTTTAAATCTTGTTTATCTATGCTGACTGCTTTAAGCATTCTTGAGGTACAGATAAATGCCCAATGTAGCTATTTATTCCCTTTGAAGACATTAAGAAAAAAATTAATCTTTTTTATTTTTATTTTTTTATTTTTTTATTTTTTTCTGGTACCGGGGATCGAACTCAGGACCTTGCACTTGCCAGGCAAGTGCTTATGCCACTGAGCTATACCCCCAACCCCCTAAATTAATCTTTTTTAAAAAAATTAGTTTCAACAAGTTTTATATATGTGGAAAATCTGACACTATGAAAGTTTACTACTTAGAGTATGAGCTAATACTATTTGTTTGATAACTATTTATTGCAAATACAACAGTAATCCCAACATCAGCATGGCTATTTAGGAAATCACAGTAGAGCAAAAGCAACAGGTACCAGAAGATAATACTTATGACGTAATGTAATTAAAGGTACAGGAAAGCTGGACAAAGAGATAGGGAAGCACAGAAATTGCTGTTCATGATGCATAAGAACACACAGTACAGTTGCTGGTGTCATTTAAATGAATAAGGAAATTTTTAGGTAGAGATAGAAGAGGACGTGCCAGACCAAGGAAATGTGAACAAAGACTTTAAGTGTGGAATTGCTATTATGGGTTTGTGGGGACAGCGTGGCTAGAATCACTCAAAGAGTACCATGGAGAGATGAGGTTTCAGGGAAAAGTAAGTGGAACCAAGTTATGAGGTATCTGGTAAACTTTGCTTAGGAATACTGATCTCGCACTATGGTTGAGAAGCAATGGAAGGTTAATGGGACAGTGTGGCACAAGTCATTCGCTCACCAGAAAAGCTATTGCACCCACTATTTAAAGGATCAGAGAAAAACAGATTAGAAATCTAGGGTTCTACTGAGCTCTGTCTTAAGCGGAGATGTTAAGCGCTTGAAGCAGGATAAGCGCAAGAGGATGGAGAACGCGCTGGGAAGCAGAGTGTGTAGCCTTAGTGATCGTGTTACGGAAACAACTGCGTGGAAGAAAGATAATCACGGTGCTTTCAGCTTGGGAGCCCTGATGGGGGACGATGACACTGATCAAGAAAGACGGCCCGCGGGAAGATAGGGGTGGGGGTGAAGTGGGACGCTAGATGGACTTGGTGGGGAAATGGTGCGTGCGACGCAGCCAATGGAGGGACACGAAAGGACAGCTGAAGTCAGCGAGTGGAACTCAGAAGAGGGGCGGGTGCAGCTTGAGTTACACATTGCAGAATCCTCCAAAATAGATGGAAACATAAGGACACACAGGCTGCAGGAATGATGCGGGGAGGGCCAAACGCAGAACGGTGGAAAATATGGTGCAAGTTTTAAGATAGGATAAAATTGAACACAAAGACGAAATTTTGACATCTAACTGGTCTTGATCTTTTGTATATATAGGACAATAACATCAAATAGTCTTGTCTGTGTAATGGCAGACTTGCATTTTCATTGCCATTTGGAAAAAAGTGAATTTGTCAGACCATGATGAATATGTAGAAATGGTATTTGTGACCTAAATTGTTTCCACACCTACACTGAGGAGCAGTATGCCGAGGCTTTCGGTTTTAGAGGCTGAGAGGCAGCCATCGGCTGAGAACTTGGGATTCTAAGTCAAATCTTGGCTTTCAAATGTCAATTTTGCTACTTATCTAACTGGGTGTCAAGGGAAGTTACTTAAATTTTTTGCAGTTTATTTTTTGCTACTTCAAAATGGAAATGTCAAAATGTTGCATAAGACACTTGACATGGTACCGTTCAATGTGAGTCCTCATAAAGAGAAACACGATTTTCAGAATAAACCTTTGATTTGTGTTTATTTTTTTAAGTAGAATTTCCATTATACTTACTAGGTTTAAATCTAGGCTCCATTATTTGGAAAAGGATGACCACTGAAGTGTGCAAAATCATTTCAATTTGTTTAATGACATTTAAAAATCATTTTATCTATGAATGTAAAAGTTCAAAAGAAACATTTTCTCTAAAATTTTATCTAGAAGTTTAAAGGACAGTATATAAAAAGGAGATATTAAAAATGAATATATATTTTGAGATGACAAACCCTCCAATGTCACAGTTTTTACTGGATATTTTCATAAAAGTGGTTTTGACTAATCATAGTATCTCTAAAGATAAATTATTTTCTGAAAGCCATAGTCTAGAATTAACTGTTAATGTTATTTGCTGTACTAAACCCTCAACTTTGGGAATGAAATCAGAAAATTGCTAGTTTCTCTGCAGTTCATTATGGTCTTTGTTTCACAAAGGACGTACTACAAACCAAAAAGTGGAGCCGGTCTCCATGACCGGCTAATTCAAAATTCCAGTCGTGTTTGTTTTTGTCACACACAGCAGCTGCTTTTCACTGTTTTGTAGGTGAGGTGATGAGAACCACTTTCCTTAATGACCGGAAATGTCCTTCTGAACTGATGATGTTTCATCTTAAATGTGTCTGCTGCTCACGCAGCGAAGCCTAGGGGATGCGTAAGGCGTCGTGCTCTATTTTAGCAATTACTTTCCATCCGAACGCTGTCTAGTCTAAGTTTTTAAAAATTAATTTTACAGTTGAATTGTAAAAATTGACTGACAGATAAAATCTTATTTAATAAGCGTGTTGTTGATAGAAAATAGTATTAAAATTTCAATCTGAGATCATTTTTCTTTGCAATTTTTATCCAAACATTGTCTGAGATGTTTATTAGGGTATATAAGACAAACTATAAAATTATATTTTGAGTCTTCTGGAAAGATACGTCATCCAAAATATTTATGAGTTTATAACAATTTTTATGTGATTCATTCTTAAAAGGCTTAGACATAATCTTAAGGCTTGCTAAAATAACTTACTCTTAATTCTGAGTGAGTAAAGGTGATTGAACATTAATTCCAAAAGTTGAAATATCAATCTGACTTAATATAAGAAGTCTTATATAGTCAATGCCTTTGTATACATTTAACGGATTCTTTATTCAAAGGATTATTTATACAAAGAAAAGTTAATATTAATTCAAAAGCTTCAACCCAAAATCACTGACACATTAACTAGCACTTAAATGAGGCACCCAGAGTCAGCTTTCTTCTTTTGCGTTGGTTTGTGATTAAAATAAAGCAATCATTTTGTGTAGATACTATCTAGCACACAAATTTAGATTCGTTGAAGGACCAGCAGACACCCTAAGATCCTTGGCTCTTTGGGCAACAAGCTGTAGTGTCTTTTCAGGGAGGTTGCGTAGCTGGCCGCTAACTCCCCAGATGTGCATCTGTTGGTCAGCAGATGTGAACTATTTAGGTTATGTCTCTGGCCATGTCCTCCTCGCTTATGTCAGTAATTCTTCTCACCACTGCCACAACGTTAATGTAGAAGTTAGAAACTTAAATCTCAGTCAACCGTAAGAACTGAAACAATGGCTCTTGTCTAAGAAGTGCACTTTGGCTGTTTGATATAAAAGTCCTCTGAGAATAAAGTATACAGGGGTGCCAAGAAGTGGACTGGGGAGCAAATACATAAATATACTTTTAGAGGAGAGATCCTGAGGGAACTTTCCATCCCTTTCCATATCCTAAACTCAAATACATTAACATTAGGTATGTGGTTTGTTGAGTTTTTCTTCCTATTTTGTGCTGGTTACTTTTATACTTTATACTCCCTTCATAACTATATAAAATAAATTTCTTCATTTTTCTGTTCATTGGGCAAGGAAGCTGAGGCTTAGGGGTCTAGGTGAAGAGCCCCAAGGACCCCACCACCCACTCCAGAATTTGGCTCGGGCGTATTCTGCAGAGATACCACACACGTGGACCGTATGATGGGTAGGTGCGCTTGGACCATGGATAAGTGGCAGCCTTTCCATTCTGCCCTATTGCTTCGGGCAAGGGGAGGGTGCGCTTAAACTTACAACTCATTCGGTCTATTGGTCTATAGTGAGCAACCTTGTGGGGTGGTGAATAACTAAGTGGTCTCTCTTTCATGCTTTCAAGGCCCTTGAAGGGAAGACAGTGCCAGGAATGTGAAGATGATCTCACACCTCTGTCAGTCCAGTGTGGCTGAGATGGTTTATTGCAAGTCTGCATTCTATAGGGTGATGCCAGCTTGATTCATATTCTGTCTGCAATGAAAAGAAAGGAGGAAACCACTTATTTAAAAGGGAAGGATATTTTAAGTTAATGGAAAATGCCTAGGCTTTTTCAAAAGGTTGAAATTTTTCTTCTTTGACATTTTCTGCTATGTTGACATTTTCTGTGTGTTTGATCAGGATGAGACCTTTTTTAGTTTATTTTGTTTCTGCTTGTTTTAAGCAAATCAAGCCCTTTGTCTCAAACTATTTCCATGTATTCATCTGCATTTTGAAGGAATATTTCTTCCCTAGAAAATATTAAGTTCTTTTTATTTTGTGTGAGTTTAAAAATTAGTTGTTGAAATGATTTCTATAATTCTTCTTTGTTTAAAAAGTACATATTACATATATGTGTATCCCAAGAAAGAAATGAAGGTTTCCCTATTGTAAGAGACTTTAAGTATTTCACTTCCAAAAAATACACATTTATGAACAGCAAATACATGTTTATGTAACACATGTGGTTTTGTTAGACACTATTTGCATGAGCTTGATCGGTAATTCAATGCCAACTCTCCCCCGGTCTAGAGAAAAATATCATGCCTTTTCACCAAGGAGCATAATTAAGAGCTTCCTGGTTCAAACTCCAAGGCCAGTGCTGTGCTCTCCAATGGGTTGCTGCATTCACAGTCACAAGATGGGATAGTGTGGATGCCAACCTGACCGCATGACTTTCATGGTTTAACAGTCAATGAATAACAGCATTTCAAGAATTGAAGAGACTATCAGTTTGTTTTAGTTTTTCTATGAAGTAAAGTGTGATAGTCTCTTCAATTCAGGACCCACTTCTAAACTAGTATGACCCAATTTTAAATTGATTACATATCCAAAGACCTCACTTCCAAATAAGATATCATTTATTAGTACTAGGGTTAAGACATAAGCTTGTCTTTGGTAGTACAATTCAGTCTACGCTTACAATCAATACAACACATTGAGTGTTAAGTGAATGCCTATTCTAGGACAGAGACCTTGGTTGAATGGGCCATCAATGAACTATAGATTATACATTAGTTTCATTCTACAATTATTAAAGGGCTATTCAAATATTTTATGTCTCTAGGACAGTGGTGACAAGCCTATGGCACTTCTGTTATTTGTTTTGCTTCTAAGACAAGAGATGTTAATATATGAGTTCTTTTTTTCTAAACTAAGACCTTAGTATTTGGGTATAATTGCAGTGTTGGCACTTTGGGATAAATGTGTTTTAGGTTGCAGTTTGGGTATTGATCTCTAAAAGGTCCCCATCACTGCTTTAATAGGATGTTGACTTTAAATGATTCAGTGGCAGATTGACATGTAAAAATCTCTTATCATATGGTGATTTCATGGTATTGACATTTGCTGAAATAAGATATTTTAAAGGTGCTGTTTTAGTAGTCTGTGTAGTCCATAGGAATTAAGAAAATGAGCCAGGATATAGATGTGGCCAGAAAAAGGATTATAAACTTTGAAGTTCCCATTGTTCAAACTTGCTCGAGGAAGATGTGGCTTGTGCCAGAAGCTAACAAAAAAGGTTGGGTGGCAGGGGCTTGGCGCTAAGTTTTCTGGGTGACTTCACTCTGGGGCAGGGTCAGCTCTACTCGGGTTTCTTATGCAACTAGTGGTGTTCTGAAGTACTGGGGTGAGAACTTCTGTATAGCTCAGCTCACAGATCCCCAGGGCCTATGGAGGATGACAAGAAGAACCTGTCTATCAGGTTCTGTCTTTAGGAAATAGAGAAAGTAAACAGGGTAGGAGAATTCCTTCGGCATAAGGCCTCTGCCAATAAAAGGCAAATCAGAGGATTCCTTGCAAACAACTCACTGAAAAAGAAGGAAAAATTCCCCAATCAGGGTCCTCCATGCCACAGGGAACTACTCATAGTCAGACATCTTGAAACTCTTAAGACTATAACTTATTTGGTGAAAGTACACATTTGTGGATTTCACTTAATGTCAGTTAAAACTGTCTTCTACTATGCCCTGAGTCCTGTGCAGATGTATTAGGGAGCTGAGAGTAGCTTCCTGAGCTCTCCAGGGGAAAGATCAGGGGGGCATTGGGGGGGAGTGGTGAGCCAAGAACAGTGTTTTGTTCAAATGGAGTGGGCAAGGTCTGTGATATTAAGGACAAGCCAGATATAAATATTACTCTGTGTATCCTCTGAAATGGTATTCAAAATTTCATTTAAGTTTTTTATATATGCTTTTTTTGGAGAAAAAATCTATAACTTTCAGTCAACATTCCAACAGCTCCATATGAAAAAAAATAAATGTATCTAATTTACAAGAACACCATGAACTGTACCCTACTCACTCTTTATTTTTCTGACCTAATGACTTTTTTTTTTTTTTTTTTAACTCTGGACTTCTGCTCTACATAGAATTTCTTCTTTTTCCTGGCCTCCATCCACCGACCCTCATCCCTCTGGGCTTCTTCTCAGGCTTTAAATCTTAAATTTCATCTCTTTGATTTTCTCACATAAAACAGATTCTCCTCTTTCTGATGATTCTCAGCACTCCATTCACTCCCTCCAAAATGCTTACGAAGCATGTACCTCATTTGTTTACCTTTATCTTCCCTCCCAACGTATCGTCTTTCTTATTTCTTTCCAAATTCCAAGTGCCCACCACAGTGCTCACATCATAAATGTTCAGGAAATATTTTCTAGTGCAAAGCACATGGAGAAACACACTCTAACAATGCACTTATAGAATCACAGTCCAGCTGGGGCTATAGCTCTGCAGCACAATGCCTGCCTAGCAAGTGCAAGGTCCTGAGCTCAATTGCCGGTACAAAAATACATATAGAACCACTGTCCTGAAACACATTCTTAGAAGTTCAATTTTTCAGCTACATTAGCAACCGTTTGTGCCAATAGAATGAGTGAATTTACCCCAAACTAGACTTTCATTTCTTTTTGCAAAAGAAGCGGAATTTCTTAGGGTTTCATTTTTTTTTAATCCAAATACTAGCAAACTGTGATGCAAACCTTAAAGTGAAAATTAAGAAATACTTCCTTCAGCCTCATATAACTTTAAAAAAAAAAATAAAAGAATCCAAACAATTTCTGGATACCCACATCCACATTTCTTGGCACACAGAAATAAAATGTGTCATGTTCTTCAGCCCCATCAGTTCCAATTCTCATACGAATTTACCCTGGAAGGAGATGAGGAAAGACTGACTTTATGCTGATTCACTGACAGGTTTCAATGGCTAAGTCTTTCTGTGTCTTTTCTTAAAAAGAGAAATCAATGCCTACCAACCCTGAACACTTACAGATGATGACTTCCAATCCTTTTACTTGCAGTAGGACAGTGTATGTGAGTGTCTTTGTTCTTGACTTCAAATTTTTTCTACCCTCTTCCTTAGCAGTCCTTGTCAAGAGAGCATTAGCCATGAAGGATTTGACTGTTCATGGGGAGTATTTCTTAAGCCTGGGACAGTAGTCACTGATATAATGGTATTTCAGTTCAAGCAACACAAAGCATTCTTTCTACCGATTATTGTCTTTTTGTATAAAATACATTGTAAAAGAATCAGAAAAAACTAATTTAAAGCTTGATTACCCAAGAAATATTTCACAGAAAAGCATTTTTCCAATCCATTGCTTTATGAAATGTCCTAATTTTTCAGTCAAATGAGGCCTCAACTAATTTTACAATTTGTTTAGATTATAGCTATACTGTAGACATCTGAGGTCGAGAAAATATTTGAAGCGAGTTTTATATTTATTTACAAGCGAGTTTTATATTTATTCATGACAACTTTCTATAGACAATATAAAGGACTATGTTTAAAAATAAAAATAATATTCTTTTTGCTGACAAAAGTACTACAAAATGATTGTATAAAATTTTAAGTATGCAGATTAGCAAAACTCACAAATTAAAGTATGCTTTAATAAAACCATGACAAACATCCTTTTCATGAAATAGTTTGATCTATTTTGAATTTGGTTTTTACATTTATGCTTTTAATTGTCCTCATACATATGTACCACTGAGGACACCCCACATCCAAACAACAGTACATACTTTGTGGTGGAAGTGATGAAAGTCAGAAATTTTTAAAAATAAAATATGCTGTTACTATAGTCACTGTGAGCTATAGTACATCTCTTGAAATTATCCCTCTTGCCTAAAATGTTGTGTATTTGATCACCTCCCCAATTCTCCCACTGATAGCCTTTTGTAATACCATTCCATTCTTTGTTCCAATGAGTTGAATTAGAGTGAATTCCCAATATGTATGAATTTTCATGTATATTATTGTTTAAAAAACTGTGTACTGATACTTGATTACTGAGAATAAATCAAATGCAATTTTTCTTTCATAAGTAGTTTAAGCTACAAAGATAAATAAAACCAAACCAAGTGAAAAAATAAACAGAACAACATGCTTGAAAAAGTCTTAATCAGGAAAAAAATACTCAGTACTTTAGGTCATGTTAACCTAATGGGTAAGTTATATGAGGGCAAAGGTTGCTTTTAGATTTCATTCACTACTTAATTCCCTGTGGCCTGACAGAGCCTGCTATATAATGCTACTAACAGTCATCTGAATATTGGATGAATGAGTGATAATCATGCAAATATCACAAAACTGTGGTTTGCCTGGGTGAGAGCTCTTTTTTTACAGTATCAATTTAAATAATCAAACTAATTTTTTTCAGTATCTCTTGGGCTTGGGGCCCACAGATATTTACCTCTAGTTTCCATGAGAGGGAAGCACGGTTCAAATGTTCCATTCTCTCTGTTTTGTCTTGCTCCATTAGTCCAGCAAAATTAAAAACAGAAATGCACCACACAAACGAAGGAAGAGTCACCTGTCAGCTGTAACATCTATTAACTAACGATATCTACAACTGAGAACTGTATTTCACGCCTGACTCACTAGGAAATGTTTCTTAAAATGTAAAGTGACTTTGTAAATTTAAAGAAACTCACTGAAACACTTACTGTGTAAATATTGCACCTGGACCTGATTGGCGTGAACTCTGGTTTATGCTAATTTAACTGCATTCTCACTTAGTTTCTCATTTAGTAGCTTCTAGGCTTGCTTGTTTATGTTGTCTATTTAGGTTGCATGAAGATAATTTGTAAAAAATTTCCCCTGTGCTCAACTTGCAATGAAAGTCAAGCACTTGGAAAGTGCCATTCAGGAGTTTGTTGAACCAAAAGCTGTTTGAATCCTTTGGTTAGGTTAATTCTTTTTTCTCGCTGAGAAAGGTTGTAACTCTGAATACCATGTGATATTCCTCTGCTGTAGTGTTCCTCCAACAGGAGCAAACAAAGCCAAACAATCAAAAATAAACCAGTGGCTGCTGAGAGCTTCCACTCAGAGGTGAACATTTCCTGCTGAGCTGTGGAAAATTCTAGTGTTACTATCAATACTATACAAGGTCTTGACAGTTTAGTTATTCTTATTCTCCAGTCCAATAAATCTTTATTTTCATGATTGGGCAGATCATAGTAGATTGCCAAGTTTGAATTGAAATGTTGCATTAAAATGTTGATTTTGATTATGGTGGATGCCCTCTTTACATTTTACACATAGAGTGAGTGCCCCCTTCACCTCTAGTCCTGACCTTCACTCCTTTTCTGCCCAGAGAACAAAGACTGCATATCCTCTGAGGCCCTTGTTCTAGTCCAAGAACACGCTCAGGGTATCTCTCTTGTTAATTACCTATGCCTTTGCTTTATTTAAAATTTTTCACAAAAATACATATTATGAAAACTAATAACAATAAAAATGACTTATTGATTCTTTACTTCCTCCAAACTTCAAAAAAGTCTGTAAGTTAAATTACACTGTAATTGTTTAAGAAACTTGGTTTCAACCTTGAGATTAAAATTTTACTTTCTGTTTGAAGACTAGAAATACAAAAGCTGTTTGCAGTCCTCAGATTCAAGATTCCTCCCCTTAGCCACCTTATCTTCACACTCAGCTTTGGTCTTTGAAGGACACATGATCTTCATAGAGAGTTGTAGCTTAGAAACTAGTAGAGTACAAGCTCTGGTGAATGCTGAGTGAATAATTGTCAGGCAAGCCATTCTCCTTACTAGTATTCTGTGCACTGATAAGGGATTCTATACAATAAATACTCTTTTTACATAGGTAGTGCTAGTTGGTGGCTCACTTTTATCTTTAAGCTGTCCATTGCTTTTGTGGAATGGGGAAAACATACCCAAAAGGGAACATAGCATGGTAAAATACCATTACTGAAGTGCTCCGATAAGCTATAATTTAAAGGCCATTACTTACACTTCGTAAACATTTTGAAAACGTGATATTGCACACAGGAGCCAAGATACTTCTGTTCTAAGGATGCTGTTGAATGAATATGGATGAGCAGTTAAAGTTCTTGTGTAAGCTTTCTGTCTACTCAGCTATGCAGCTCAATTCCTTCACTTCTCTAGGCTTCAGATTCCTTATGTCTATCTCATCAATTAGTTTTTGATTATAAAGGTTATTGATCAAATGCACTGTATAAGAAACTAATAATCACTGATAGATCTGTATGAAATGCAGGGAGGAAAAAAGATAGAAAAAAATATACCCTGTGTTTCCTTCCCTACAAAATGAGCATGTTACTAACTGATGCTCTCATAATTCTCCAGAATGTGATGATTAATGACAAGTCTAAGTATAAAGGGGAACTCTATTCTAGAATATAAAGTGGTGTTTTATGATGACAGTCTACGAGATAGGTACTCACAAGAAACAGAAAATGTGAGAACGAACATAGCTTTATTGATGAACGCGACTGACACCCCTGACCAAGAGTCAGAAACCAAGATGTCGGCCACCAGAGAACTTTGTACTGGGTTTTTATACATTTACACGTAACCATGGTAACCATATTATCTCATTTAGAAATTTCACAAAAATGCCATATCATGCTCACAGGGTTTACATTTCTCGGGCGTTTGTTAGTACAATTAAATTTTAGATTACCTATAATTTGTTTTAACTATTTGTTTCTCATCTTATAGCTCTGTTCTCCTTTCGTTAGTTATAACGGAGGGAGTGGAAAATTGAGTTCATCTAAAGTTTAAGTGTCTTCTAAAATGGAAAATTACAAAAAGAAAATGGAGTCACTCTTGCCCTATCATGTCATGGATAGAGTTACAATGGGCAAACAGCTATTTGGAATCAGTTACAATCCTAAACTGTTCTCTCTTTGTTCTAAATTGAGCTATTGTGGGATCAGCAGGCAGTAAGCCCAACTTTCTGGTTTATGCATGATTAAGAATTTTGACAAATTTAGAGGTGATGTGTGTTTGCGGATTCCTAGACCGAGTTCTGATAATTAAGGAAAGGTCCTCCAAGCAGAAAGCCCCTGTTTTGCCCTCAGCACCTGAGGAAGATGATCCTTTTGTCTCCCAACTCAGCCATGGCCCTATTCTGATCCACCTGCCACCGCTGCTCCGCCCCCTGCCATGCCTGCCTCAGCAGGAGATTCCTCCTGGGAGCTGCAGCTGGGCAAGGGGTGCCTCTGGGGCCTGACCTTGTGGCTTCCCATACCCCTGGCCACTGCAGGCAGCCTTGCCCCAGGGCTAGAACAGATTCAGATGAGAAAGTCTCCTCCTCAGGTCCAGTCTCCATCTTGCCTCCCCGGCAGGCTGCTGTGATGGGGCCGGGAAGAAACTGTCATTCTACAATTGGAGAATCAAAATTCCCCTTTTCGGAGCAGACTCAGCCTTTGATTACTTTGCTGGAATTGGTGTTTAAGACTCACCACCTCACCTGGTATGACTGTCAACAGATAATGTCAACATTTTTTTTCCTCAGAGGAGAGGAAAAGGATTTTGCAGGTAGCTGAGAAACAAATGAGATTAGATACAGGAAAAACAGTACAGGGCAAGGAAACCCCAGCTGAGGTTACAACACTGAGGAGGGGCTAAACATTTTTTTAAAAATCATCAGGCTCTCGGGAAAGGGCTCTTTCTGTGTCTTGTTACCCCACTAACCTACATAAGGTGGCAGAATTGTTAGCCCCTGATATCTACCACAAGTGCAGAAATTGGAAGATTTTACAGGAATAAACTTGCCCCAGCTGGTAGAAATTGACCAAAGATTGTTTCATAACAGAGGGGATGCAGAGTAGAGATTTAAACAGGAAAAGAGAAAGATAATATTGGAAGAAGGAAGGAACACAGTCAAGAGCCAGGAAATGAGACAAACAGGGAGGAGGTCATCACACTCCCCTAAACCCAGACCAGTGTGCCTGTCACAAGGAAAAGGAACATGACAAAGAGGAATGTCCAGAGCTGCTAGCAAAGGAGAAAAGAGAGAAAAAGAAGGTGTCTGTGAAGGAGTCAGAAGAAGTTTCAGATTGATGGGGTTGTGAGTCTCTGTCTCTCAGCCCCAGGGAACCCATGCTAACCACCAATATAGGAGAAAAATCGGTTAGATTTAATAGACACTGGATGAATGTATCAGAATTTACTCAGCCAACAACCCCACTCCTAGGTCAAAAGAAATTATTATGATTCAATTTGGCCAAAATAACTTTGAGTGCGCTCTGATTTTATAAGCAAGTTGTCTTGTGTGTTTTTTGTTTCTCTCTCTGCCAATCTGTAAACAGCTGTTTTATTTGAGCTCAACAAATTTTTCTTCTTTTTGTATTTTTTGTAATTTTGAAGCAATTGTCTAACATTTAATTTGGCTTATAGGTAAATATCATCTAAATTAAAGATATGCTTCCACCACAAGTTGCCACCTGGTCAAAATGATGTTAAAATTGGTTTTATAAATGTAATGCTTATTATTGCTTGTTTGATGACTTGAGAGTCTGTCATTGTTCAAATTTAATATATTAAGTATTGAGACTGTGTTTTCATGAATTATCAAAAATTTATTAAGAGAATTAAACAAAATGTCTTAGGATAGAGAGAGATTATTAAGCAGGACTCTAATTGCTGAATAAAAAAGCAGCTGCCTGGAATACATTATAACCAATTTTTGTTCATTAATAAGGAGCCCCAGTAACCTCCATAGCCTTATGGGAGACACCCCAATAAATATCATTCAAGGTATATTATTGTGTTATATTTACACTGGGCATTGTTGGAAGGTTAGATCTTCAAAAAACAAGACAATAAGGGTTTCTGATTAGAAGATACTGTTGGTACAACTAAATTAAGAAACAAAATAATGATAATTCATTACTGTTAATTTCATAGTGTATTAAATGTATTCATGTCTTCCAAATGTACAGTATTTTAAAATGCAAAATTGGGACTGTTTATAGTGACAGACATTTTCTTTCAGATTCAGACATCTACCTTTCTCTTGTGCTCCTTATATTTGTTATAAGAGGTTCATGTCCAGTCAACATGAGGTCATCAGTCAAATGATAATTTTTCTAAACAAAACTTTTATGTCATGTGTATACTATGCACATACTACTATATGTAGAGATGCCTACATATTAAACAGTCCAGACAATGATGCAAATCTCTTCAATAACATAAGCACAACAAATTAAGTAAAAGTTTCTTATGAATTAGGTAAGGACAACTGACCAAAAGACTATTCTATTCCAAGGTGGTGATTTGAATGTTACAAAGATGTCATCATGACTGTTATGTTACAGTACTATATTTAAATTTTCTCTGTAAAACTATATCATTGCTGTCTGTTAACATTCTATAGGGATTCAACTACCAGAACATTCATGCTTGATAAGAAGTAACAGTTCTCTGCCTATACTTTATATTTCAAGGCTCTTCTGGATGTTCAGCAACTGAAGTCTGTAGACCAAAAATTAAAAAAGATAGATGAGCTAAAGGGATAAGCAGTATGTCCCTGGCTCTCTGAGAATATGTGAGTCTTCTTGGAATACTCCTTTCCTACTGGTTCACAAGCCTGGGACAAATGGGTATCACCCAGTCTGGGACATGTGGGTGGTACGCTGTCTTAGTTACTATGCTCTATTCTGCAAAGACAAAATACCTGATGCCCAATATTAAGGAAGGAAAGGTTTGTTTAGCTCACAGTTTGTGGAGGTTTCAGTCTAAACTCAGCTGGCTCCAAGGCAGAGTGGCACATGGCACAGGGCAACAGTTCATGGTGGCAGCAGATAGCAAAAGTAGCAAGAGCAAAAGGGAGGAGTGCGGCAAGCAGCCTCGTTCCCTCTCTTACCTTGTATGTACACCACCTGCCCCGTGGCAGGTGTAGCACTCACGTCCATAATCCTAGCATTGGACTGTGGATCAATGAAAAATCTAGAATAGAATCCTGCCCCATGATTGCATGAAGATTTGGGGGTACATGTAGACACAAACCATTACATACCCCTATACCTTGCTTAGTTTGCTCGCACCTACTTGAACCTGGTATACTGTGTTAGATTTGAAAGATGTCTTCTCTTGTATTTCTTTGTCTGTTGAATCTCAAGAAGTTTTCACTTTTTATGGGAGGATCCAGAGTGGGGGAATGAAAGTGTCAATTAACCTGGACAAGCTTAAGGATTTAAGAATTCCCCAACCATATTCAGGGAAGCTTTGTCAAGGGATTTAGTGTCCTTTAGTGAAAAAAAATAAAACCTGAAATATCTCTCCTGCAGCATGCTGGTGATTTGTTAATTGTGGCTTGAACTCAGAATTATGTCAAGAAGGGAAAAAAGATCATTAAATCTGTTACAAGATAAGGTATATTGAGTACCAAAGAGAAAGTCTCAGATATGTATGCAAACTGTAAAGTTTCTTGGATTTATGTTAAAGGGAGATTTTTGTTCACTGCCAGCCTCCTGCACCCAGGCTATTAGGGTCCTGAAAGAGTCCTTGACTAAAAAGGATTTAAAGTAGTTTTAGACACACTCGGATGCTATCTCCTTTGGGTTCCCAACTTCGCAGCCATTGCCAAACCTCTGTATGAGGCCTTGAAAGGAGAAAACAATGCTCTCTTGGAGTGGGACTCTGAACACCAGAAAGTTTTGAGTCTCTAAAGGAGAAATTAATGAACACTCCTCCTCTGGCATTGCCTGACGTTACTAAGCCATTCTAGCTGTTTGTTCATGAAAAGGAGGGTACCACATGGGGGGTCCTAACCCAGACTCTGGACCCCTGGAAATGTTCAGTGGCCTACCCTATCAAAGAGACTAGATAACGTGGCAGCTGGGTGTCCCTCTTGCCTGTGCACTCTGCAGCTACCACTGTACTTGTAAAAGAAGCTGATAAGCTCACTTTGGGATAAAAATTGGAAGTGTTTTTTCCCTGTGCAGTAGAAATCTTGCTGAGGGGTCCTAGTGGTAGGTGGCTCTTGTGTACCAGGCTGGCTCAGTACCAAGGAGCAGAGAGATCCCTGGCTTGTTGTAAAGATTGTAGGCCCTCAGTCCTGCCTCTTTTCTGTCGATTTCTGTGGATCTGCCTGAAAATGGCTGCACAGAAGTGATCCAAGCAGTCTACTCAGCCAGACTGTATCTACAGGACACACCCCTACAGAACCCTGACCTGACCCTGTTCTTGGGTGATGGCAGCATGGTAATCAACAGGGTTCAGAGGCGGGAGTGGCAGTTGTCACCCTTGAGCAGACCGTCTAATCCAAGACTTCCCCTCCTGGAATGTCAGCACAGAAGGCAGAACTGGCTGCCTTTTCTCGGGCCTTGGAGATAGGAAAAGACAAGTGAGCAAACGCTTTTACTGACTCCCCACTGTACCTTTACCACCTCACATGTGCGTAGCACCGTCTACCGGGAAAGAGGCCCTAACCATGGGAGGAAAAGACATTAAACACTCTCAGGAAATATTAGACTTCTTACAGGCTGTTCTGCTGCCCACTAAGGTCGCCATGATCCATTGTCCAGGCCATCAGAAGGGCAATTATCTAGAGGCCCAAGAAAACAGAGCAGCAGATCTAGCAGCCAAACAAGCTGCTGTTGGAGACTCACACCCATAGCCCAAGCTCCAGTGGCTCCACCCCTCAAACCACCTAAGTATTCAGAAGCAGAACTGAAGAGTGTCACACGGAGGGGCTATAGAACAAAATGGATGGCGAGTTTTGCCAGGAGGGAAGGTGTTCCCTCCTGAGGCCGTAGGACATTCTGTGATCCAGGAACTGCACAACTGTTCTCATGTGAGAAAGACAGCCATGGCAGAGCTGCTTGGTTGTCACTTCTCTATCTCTAGGCTTTGGAGTCTTTGCACTTCCGTGACAAGCAGAGGTGCCATCTGTGCTCACTGCAATCCAATTTCTGGCCCATAGCACAGCCCGGAGTCCACAGAGAAGGAGCACTGCCTTGTGAGGAGGCTGAGGTGGGCTTTACAGAAATCAGATCTTCCAGTAGAAACAACAAGTATCTGTTGGTCCTCATTTGCACCTACTTGATCTGGGTGGAGACCATTCCCACAAGGACTGAGATGTCCAGGGAGGTGATAAATCTCTGATGGAGCTAGTTCTTGCCTGGTATGTGCTCATGATGGTGGGTTCAGGTAATGGGCCTGCTTTCGTGGGTCAAGTAGTTCAGAGCCCTTCTGCAGCCTTAGGGCTGAAATGGAAGCTACCTACCACCTACTGGCTGCAGGGTTCTGCCAGGTAGAGAGACAGAATCGGACTCTGAAGTCTACCCTAGCCAGCCTGTGTGCCAACAGACTGGGGCAAACTGGGTGACTATGCTTCTGAAGGCCTTGCTGGGGTCCTGATGCACCCTGTACCAGGATGAACTCACTCAGTTTGGGGTCATATTTGGGTGCCTTCCCCACTTTGTCCATCTTAGAAGGACTATATATGTCCTGAGAAAGGAAAATATATCCCTGAGGAGGGAATGAGAGAGCAAGAGAGGGTCCATTTTCCCTTTGTAATTCCATTTCAGAATCACTTAAACTTTACATGAACTCAATTCTTCACTCCCTCCCTTATAGCTAACAAAAGGAGAACAGAGCCATAAAGTGAGAAACAAATAGTTAAAACAAATTGGAGGTGAGCTAAAATTTAACCACACTAACAAACCCCTGAGAAATGTAAACCTTGTGACCATGATGTGGCGTTTTTGTAAAATTCCTAGATGAGGTAATGTGGTTACCATGGTTACTTATAAATGTATAAAAACTCAGTACAAAGTTCTCTGGTGGCCAACACCTTGGTTTCTGATTCTTGGTCAGGGGTGTCGGTTATGTGCTTCAATAAAGCTATGTTTGTTCCCTCATTGTCAGCTTCTGATGAGTATCTATCTCGTTGACTCTCCCAGTAATAGTTGGAGACCCTGGCAGCAAGATTTGCGCTGCACAAGAAGGACCCATGTTAGAGGAGGCCGTCCTGCTTAGACTATATATATATATATATATATATATATATATACTGTAAGTTTATAGGTATCTATAAAATATACATTATATCTTTTATGTAACTGCTCATTTTTCTCCCTGCTATTATTATGATTCATTGTCCTAACACTAGTTTCAGTCCTTAATCACCTCTCTATTTTGACCCAGACTGGCAAAGGGAAATTGATACCTAATTATAACACAATTATATATATTATATGTTATATATAATACATATATTTTAAATTTTCTTTTCATTCATAGTAAATTGAACATTTGGTCCTAATTCTCTCTTTAGTACTGGATTTATGCCATACATTCACCCATTCATCCTAAGCTCTTATTTGGTAGAGAACATGTTTTCGTCCATGATTTTGTGTCTGACCTTGTGGTTTGCATGGCTAATGAAGTGTTGGTGGACCTGATTGGAGTAAAGTTTGAAATGTGATTTCATACTGAAGATTCTTCTCTTGCACTCCTGCCTGTCCTCATAAAGAGACCACATTGCTGTTCTGAGAATGAGAAACATGCAAGGGAGACTTGGAAACAAACTGAGAAATAGAACTACACCCAGCTGAACACAGTCTAGAATGCCAGAACTCTAATACACACACATATGCACAGAGAGAGAGAGAGAGAGAGAGAGAGAGAGAGAGAGAGAGAGAGAGGGAGAGAGAGAGAGAGAAATCCATCTGTAGTTTTCTTCTGAGGCTTTGTGGCTTTACTGTGGCAATTACTAACTGATACCTCCCTTCTACTTTCCAGATTCAGTGGTCTGTCTGCCATATAAGATTCAACCATTCCCTGGGTGAAAGAATTACTAGTAACTGCTCATTGATTTCCTTGTTATTATAATTCTTTGTCCTAACACTGGTTTATGCCCTTACTCATCTCCCTATTTTGACCCAGACTGGCAAATGGTGATTGACCTCTAAATGATTGTAAAGTGTCTTATAGTGAATGTCTGTCGTGACACCCAGCCAGTTCATACTTCTGGTGTCTCTTGACATAGCTAAAGGCCACAGCCACTTTACAATTTGCCTGGAGTTTTTAAGAGCACCAGATTTGTGGTCAGAAAGATGCTGATCCTGACAACAGAAATGGTCTACACATTTATTTGTAGGTGTGGAGAGGGTTTTACTCATTACTAGGTTAGTCTGCTTTGAGCTTTGTTTGTTTGTTTTTAAAGCAGTGGCCAACTTTATCTGAGAAAGTAAGTGAAGACTGAGGGAGTAACTGCCTCTGCAGAGTGAGCTTGGGCCGAGTGACAGTGGGAAAAAGCAAGATAAAAGAACACCCTGGGGGAGGCACAGTGGGCACTGTGAGGAAGGGCCCAGTCACCAGTTTTACCTTAGTCTTGGGGAATGACTGTTATTCAAAGGGGTAGCCTTTAGTTAACACAGTAGCTGTTGTGGGATGACATTGTGAAACCTGAGACTCTCTGAAAGGTGTTTCCAAACCATCTGGAAATATCCATGTTACTCCGGCACCGTTACTCAGCCTTAGCCCCGTGGTGGATCCTCTCTGCTGTTTTCAACATCTCATTTTTCATATAAGCAACCATGCTTCCAATAACCCATGTTCAGTCTCCCAGCAGCTTGCTCCCTATTCCCTACCCAGGCATCTTCAGCAGCTTCTGTCTAAATTCTAACCCTGGAACTTCACTCTCAGGCTCCCTATCTCCCGCACCTCCTCTTACAGTCTTACCGCTCTGAACCGAAGGGGAGAAGAAACACAGGCAGAATGCAGGCAATTGGGAGGCTTCCGTGAGTCTTTCTTCCCTGGAGAATGGTAGTCCTGTACAGCTGTTGTTTAATACCTGTCAACAATCACCCTTGGCATTTTGTCAGGTTGTTAGCAACAAAAGCTGCAACTGTGCTTGTATCAGTTACCCAGTCATGTCAAGGAGTAGAAGCCCCATGTATTTCTTATGTTTTCTTCACCAAATTCATTTCCTGTCCTTTTGTTAGCTTGAATCAATTTGTTTCATTTTTCTTTTTTGCGATTGAAATGTTTGACTTCTATTTCTATCGTGTTGTCAAAACACAAATATATTTGACTGATAATTAAACCTGCATTTCTCTTTTTTTTTTTTTTTTTTTTTTTGTGGTACTGGGGATCGAACTCAGGACCCTGCGCTTGCGAGGCAAGCGCTTATTCCACTGAGCTATATCCCCAGCCCAAACCTGCATTTCTCTAACAACATCAATAATTAAAGAGTTTCTGAGTAATGATAATTTACGGTGTTCTTACTTATACCTACAAATCTGAAAGATTCAAAAGAGTGGGTATTCACTATACCTAATCAGGTAATTCAGTAAATCAGCCAGAAAAGCGAGAGCCTTTGTGAAGCCTCTATGTGTTCCTGGTAGATCAACAGCAGCCCTAGGCACAGTTCCTCAAGTCCTTTAAATGCTCTGGCTAAAGCATGGGTGACAAAAGGTTCTCAGGTGACCCATTTAGATGAACGAAAGGACTGGTGGTGTTGTGCATAATCATGTAATGGGTTATCATTTTTGTACTTTATGTTCTTGGTGATTTTGTTGTTATTGTTGTAGGAAAACATTTTCTTCCATATTACATTGTATATGGTTTTCTTTTTCTATTTGGAGGGTTGTGTGCGTGTATGTGTTAAATATCATTTCTTGCTAGTTATCTTGGAAAGATGAAAACAATTATTTTCTTTAACCAATAGTAGAGAAATCTGGAAGACAGTGGTAAAGCCCAATCTGGGTTATTCTGCTGTCTGTATGCATAACTACTGGTCCTCTATCTTTCCAGGTGTAATTCTAAATCAGACAACTCAATCCTTCAGCGTGTCATACTGCATTATATTCTAAGAATTACATCCAAAAGACAAAAGGAGATAGATGCTCAGAAGAAACAACCATGGGGTGTGGTAGGCTCTGGTTTCTCTAAAGGGCACTGGGCATTGTTCCACTGTTCCCACGAGACATTCATAAGGAGAAGGAAGAGAGACAGCTGTCAAGCAGAGGGATTGCAAGGGCTCTGTAGAGGAAAAAATCTCCATGGGCTGTGGCAGCCTTTTGTATTTCGGTTGTGAGTTTTATTTTTTGTCCAATATTCAAATTTCCTTACTTTGGAACGTAAGTTCCTGTGCACTTGTGCTCCTTGAGAGTTGGCACTGTGCATCTTTTACATCAAGGGAGTTAAGGAAGGTACAAGCTTGTTGAGGTTCTCTCGGTGTTGCATGTAGGAGGACAGAGTGTCCGTAAAGTGAGGGAACCCAGAGGAACAGACAGCTGAGGGGTGGCTAAGGGCTGTGAATAGCCCCTCACTTAGTTGACTGCAGCAAGTCCTGAAGCTCTGAAGGTGAACATTAACTCTTTAAAGTTGAGGAGAATTTCTTTCTTCAATGTGCTTTTAACTTCTGAATGCTCTGATGCCTATGTAAGAAAATCAGTAACAACAGTAATAATAATAATAGTATTTATTTAGGATTTGCTATTTCTGTGCTTTGTGTTCTGCTTATATTACCTTATTTAAACCTCAAAACTGTGAGGAGGATGCTACTGTTTTTTCCTACAAAGTCAGCTGGACATTTCTGCTTTCTGTCTAATTAAAGAATAGCAGTTCCTTTTCTCCTGTTGAAATATGCAACAAGTCAAGGCTATCTATAGGAGTAACACCCTTGGCCTGTGAGGTCTAGAGAATAAATACTTGTCATACCAGGACAAAGACCATCTGCTGGGTTTTGTCACGAGTAATTCAAGGAGGATATCCTATACTTTCAAAGTAAAATGTGTTTATGACAAAAGAGAAGATAAGAAATGTTGTACATGAAACTCTCTGTGACAGGTGTTTGTAGGGTTTTTTTTTTTAACCTCCTGCCCCTAACTGTGTTCACATGACAAATTCTTGGAGCAGATTCTTAGTCTGGAGGCTATTATGGAACAAAGAGGTCTTGGAGTAGTTGGTAACTATAGTTACAGCTGTCTCCACTTTTCTTGAGATGTAAACTAATATATCATCATCTCAGAAGTCATTTTGAAAGCCTTAATGAAATAAACACTCATTTTTCTAGACAGCATTCCTATTGTCAACTGCTAATCACAGTTCCGTTCTCTTAATGATAAAAGTAATGCTGAGCTGTAAAGCAGAGGCAAGATGTGCATACTAATATCTCACAACTTGGAGAACAAATCTATTAATTAAAAATATTCCCTTGGAATCTATTCCTCTGCCTTTCATTAAATTATAATAACTGATTTATTTAATTAATAATTACTTCAAACCCACTTCCAGATAAAGATTAAATTGAGCTTTAATTAGATAAACTATACAAACTTGACAAAATATTAGTATAGGACTGATTTTTTAAAACAGTCATCAAAATGTGAAACATTTCTCCCAACTCAGAGGACATTTGTAATGAATAGAAAAGATGGAAATTAATACAGTAAGTTGGTAATGAAATTCACATCTTCACTGTGCTGCTGTCTTTTGCAGAAAGGGACATTTAATGAACATGCCTGTAATCCCAGAATTCTGGGAGGCCAAGTTAGGAGAACTTCCCAGCCTGAGCAATTTAGTGACTTAGTGAGATTTTGTCTCCAAAGCACAAAAAAGTCTTGAGATTCGGCTCAGTGCGAAGGCCCTGGGCTCAGTTACCAGTCACACACAAAAAAGGAAAGATGTTAAATTTTTCTGTTTCCCTAGTTATTATGTGTGAGAAAAGGCTTATGAGATTAAAATTTTTACTTTTTAATTATTGCTAGAAGGCATATCTTTTACCAATACAGACACACTTTAAGTAAACATGCTTTAAAATAGGTTTGCCCAAAGTATGGTATTTTTTTCCTAAAGAAATAGTGTGACAGTGCCAGTTAGAGCTCCTGCCCCATGTGTATTCTATCTTTATCGTGGGGTCTGTGGTAACACCTGCCTTGCACTGAGATGCAGATTTGTGAGGGACCTCAGTGGCACCCTTGATTCTGCAGTGAACACTACAGGTGCCAAAGAAATGCACCTCAAGACAGTTAAAATAATTTGAGTGCCAATTTTGACTTTTTAGGCAATTTTTAACATTTTAGTTCACTTGTATGTCACCTTTAGAATGGACTTCCTACTAAGCTCTGATCTTTGTATTATTTCATTATGTGTTTCCAACTCTAAACACTTGAAAGATTTCTTGTTTTAGCAAAAAACAAAAACAAAAACAAAAACAAAACCTCTTTAATGATTTGAAAATCATTTATTAGTATTTCTTTCCTTACATAGTATTCATCATCATTTTGGATTGACTATCCTTAAGTACATTTATTTAGTTTTCTTTCTTTAAATTGGCATAATTGTGTATGGGAAAGTAGATCTGACCTTGGGACTGTGAAGGAAGACCAAGCAGGGTCTCCCACCTCTGCAGGCCCAACACCCCTTTCATAAGGAACATCTCTTTTAATATCCTTAGAAAATCTTTTAGTAGAAAATTTTAAAAAGAAAGTAAAACCATAATTTTGAAAATGAACTAATGAAATATCTAGCTATCAAATGGGAAAAAATCACTTCCAATAATTTCTATTTTAGTATATGAACAATCAGGGACAAAAGTATTACAGGATATAACAAAGTCATACAGGCTGGGCATTCATATCTGAAAATTCCAAATCTAAAATACTCTAAATCTGTAAATTTTTGAGTGCCAAAATGATATCACAAGTGGAAAATTCCAAAATTGACCTAAGGTGATGGGTTATAGTCAAAATGCAGCCACACTAAAAATATTATGTAAAATTACCTTCAAGATACGTACATAAAGTATATATGGAAGAAATGAATTTCACATTTAGATGTGTGTTCCATCCCTAAGTTGTTTAATATTTCATATGCATGCATTCCAAAAGCTGAATGCATTTCAGTAGGAGATACTCAGCTTGTATAACTGCATCTAAAATACAATAGTTATAAATACAAATTGATGCATATGTAGTAGCAATTCAACTATCACAGGCAACATTCCTGTTTATGACCTGTTCATGCATAATGGTGAGCCAAAACTCTTTTTGAAATTCTGAACAAAACAAAACAAAATAATTCTCTTAATTTGCATAGTAGCAGTTCTGGAAAATTTGACATGATTAAAATTGAGTAAAACAATTCTTCATGCATTTTTTTGTCATGAGAAGATTGGTTCTAAGCCTAATTATAAATTTTCACCTATACTAATGTCAAGCACAAGCTTAACAAGTTGTGTGGGATGTGAGACAATTCTTTATTTTGCTTGATTTACACTGCATTGATCCCTGGCTTGTACCCAATCATTTCAATAATACCTTTCAATTATCAGCAGTCAAACATTTCTCCACGGCATTTCTGAACACACCTACAGCAGGGGGAGAGTACTCGCTTGTTGAGAGCCACTGGTCCTGGTGAACAAAAGTGGGCCCAGTGGCTGTGATGGAGTTTGAATTTGCCTGTGTCATCACACTGCCTGCGCCATCATGACTGTCTTTACTTATTTCAGTCCTTACATAGTCAGTGTGCTACGTGTTTTCTATGATTAAGAATAGTCAGAAGGCTGGCAGTCATTTCTAGTTTCTGCTATTTTCATTCCATTATTGTTCTCTCTAACTGTGTGAAAACTTTATGACATGGGCACATTTGTGGAGCTCAAGAAGTCAGCATCTTTTGGGTGTGCTTCAGTCTTCATAAGAAGGTCCGGTCTGAACGGACTGTTGTGTTGGGGTGGGTGGGTTAAGTCTGGAGGGTCTCATTCCTGTCCACCAGGGTAAATAAGCAGGGAGAATCCAGACAGCGGTAAGTGCCAAAATATCAGGTAAAGATGCTAGATCCACAGTGTCAAAAGCCAGTCCAAAAACATGAAACTGAGGCTGAGAATCAGAAGAAGAAGGTGAACTGGCCTGAGGCAGAACATGAGGACTAAGTGAAGGGGTTGCGCTCGGTCTTTGGTGTTTGTAGTTTGTCTTTACAGATCTCAAATATGTAACTCACACTTATGTCAAACCAGATTAGAGAGGCGGATTGGAAATAGCACTTTAAACTCACTGATGTATAAGTGGTTTCGTGATGGTGTGACATTTAAAGGCAGGACCGTTGACCAGTAGTTTGACAAATTGCTAATTATTTATATGTGTGAGCCTTCAGCTTTTCATTTGAAAATAATTATATTGATTTATCTCGTGCCATGCTTAAAGGCAATATTGATTCATACTCATTATTCTCTTCTTCTCTCCATATTTCTCTATAATGTGGTACGTAGGATAGTAAAAAAGGAAGGAATCAGTGAAGGAAGGAAAGAAAGAAGGTTGGAAGGAGGGAGAAAAAAAGTTGGAAATAAAGGGATAGGTAAAAGGAGGGGGGAGGCCTATCTATCTGTCTGTCTATCTATCTATATGCAGTGGGAGAAATACATAAACCTTACTGTGTTTTCTTCCTTTTTGTGATGCAGTGAGCAAAGGAGTTGAAAAACAATGATGTTTGGAGTTACGTCGCGTTTCACTGCATTCCCCTTTATTGGCTATCAGTGTTGCTCTAACATTTAGGCTCAGAATCTCCGTAGATATGAGCTAAATGCACACTTCAGTCTCCATCATGTCACCATCGGGTGTTTACACTCAACCAGTTTTCCAGGTACCAAGACGTGGAGGACTTCGACATTCTCCTGACGTCCTGACTCTTCACCTGACATTGTGGGGGTGAATCTCAACAAAGCTGTAGGTTCACCTGGTTCCTTCCAGGATTCATGTTCTATGTATCATGAGAGTGAGAAGGTGTTGGACAGTGGTGGAGATGTGGAAGCTACGTGGGGTTCTGCCAGAATAGCGCCTTCAGGGAAATGTTGATCCTGAGGAAGGGGCCAGGTGTGTCTAGTACAAGCCCAGATGGTCAATTTCTAGACTATAGGCTCCCATCTTACATTTGACGTCACCTTGTCAGACATGTATTTCAAAGTAACATTTTGGGAGGGAAACAGAGTATCAGTGAACTTTAAGTAACACTTCTTCATATTAATTAAATCTTGTTAGAAGCTTGCTTTTGAACTATTTGACTTAATTTGCTGCAGTGGTCTAGGATGGTCTTTCTGTAACTTACAGGTCTAAACACATGAGAATTTCATAAAAGTACATAAATAAATTCATCCTCTTTATCACTGCTTCATTAGCATCAACTGGGCATCTAGCACCTATGCTAATAATACAAAAAATAAATAAAGATTAGAAAATAAGACACGTAGGAAGAAGATTAAGGATCATTCAGGAAAATCAAGAACCATCTTGGTAATCCTCCTCAGGGATGAAATAAAGGATAATGAGTATCATTATTTACAAAGACATCAAGAATACACTTATACATTAGGAATTCCAGCCAGTCAGAAAATATTAAGAATTGTGATGTGGGTGTGGTGGCACATGCCTGTAATCTCAGCACTATTAACCTGAGGCAGGAGGATTGTTGTGAGTTCAAGATCAGCCTAGGGTACAAAGTGAGCTTAAGGCCAGCCTGAACAGCATGGCAAGATCTTGTCTCAAAAAGACAAAAAAGAAAAAAGAATTATATTAAATTGATAAGAGTTTTGGAGTTATTCTTTCTGAATTAGAACAGGGTGATTTCCTCTTCTGTTTGCTGTGACGTAGGACAGGTCAGGGACAAATCTGATATTTAATGAAGTCTAATGTCAACTGATAAAATATTAGCAACATCACATCATTCTCAGAACATCCTCTGGGGGTCAGGGTTGAGGCATGGTGCATACCTAAGCTTCTCCCCTCTCTGCCTAGCCGGGTTGATACTGGTAACACTGATGCTTTCCGTCCCCCACTTGGTAATATTCATTAGCTCTGAGTTTTATTTTAAATCCATAAAATGTAATAACAAGATAATATGCAACACACATTTTAATACATATTTAACTTACACATTTTGGGATATTTTAATATGTATAATTTGTACAGATAAGGGTCCATATTAGTTTTTTTAAAACAAAGAAGTGATGGCTCTAAGAACATTTAGAAATGTACCTGGGCTTTAAATGAGGTAAGAATTTGTAAAATAATGTCTTAAGAATAAAGTAAAATCAACTTCAAAATAATAGGATCATTTCAAATTTCCTCACGTTCCTAAAATTTAGGGTTGCAATCATTCTCTTAATTCAAAAGCATTTAAATGCTCTCCAAATAATATTGAAATCATTTAGAACAAGACAGAATAATTCACTATTGTTATTGTACTTCTATGGTTTATCAGCCCCACTTTAGAAAATGGCAGGCAGCCAAGAGACATCCTCCCTACAGTTCCTCCCAGGCCTCTCAGCCCAGAAGCCAGTGACTAATAAAGGCCGTCACTCAGGAAGAAGGAGGTCTATGGAGGGCCTTGTCCAGACTGCTGTTTACACATTTTGGAGCCAAACTATTTCCTGTTATCTGATTATTGTTTGCTTTCTTACCTGCTTAACTTTTTAAAATGTAATTTTAAATTTTAAACAGAAAGAAAAAGATAAACATAATGATGAAACTGAGTTTCAGAATGGGTTAGTAGGGCAATTACAATAGTTGATACATGGCATATCGTTGTCTTTGTAGTAGGCTTCTTAACTTTTTTTGAAATAAAGCTTCTAGATGACTTTGAATTTTGGGCAAAAATATGAAAAGTAATTTATTGGTTTCTTTTCTTGTTGCTGAGACAAAATATCAGATACCCAAAGCTAAAGGAGGAAAAAGTTTATTTCAGTTCATGATTTGTAATAGCTTCAGTCCATAACTGGCTGGCTCCAAGGCAGGGTGGTACAGCAGAGGAAAACCAGTTCATGGGAGGCAGAAGCAACAAAAGCAGCAAGCAGAAGACAACAAGAGGCCAGCAGGGACCCTCTTTCTGTCCCTTGTATTATAGCCAGCCTACCATCCCTCAGGACAGGTAGCACCCACACCCACACCTAGGGGCATCCTTACTCCTACCCAGAGCTATGCCAAACCCATCAGAGGACTAAGTTAGTAATCATACAGCCTTGATCCTAGCATCACACACTCCAGAGCCAGCCTCTTCTATAAAGCCCCACCTATGACTGCATGAGGCTATGGGAGGACATCCAGCTGCAAGCCATAACAGGTAATCTGAACTTTCTAATGTCTAACTGAAATTGCTAGGCTGTGTTTAATGACCAAACTTGAGCCGTTTCCAAATATTACCCAATAAAAAGGTTTGCACTGGTAGTTCCAGGAATGCTCAGACTTTTCTTACCCCTGTAAGCCCTTTTCCCTACCATTATTTTTACTCCCAAACTTTATTCTTTAACATTCAACTCCAGGACCATCCTCTCTGTGATGCCTTCTCAAGGGCCATCCCCTGAAGCTCCCCGCTCCTCGCTGGCTCCCCATACCTGTGTCTATCGCTATTGAAAGTGCCAAGTTCTTAAAGCTTTTGCACGTTCTTGACCCTTGCAGTTGCACCCACTGAAGAGGGTGGGGGTATTCAAACACTTAGAAGACAGTAGGGCATACACATTGACCAGTCACAATGAAATTGGTTTTCAATAACTCTGCTATGTTGGGAGTAAGAGCACTTTAAGCTAGCTAGTGATTTTAAGGGGAAAACCCTGATCCCATTCCACATTATATTCTTAATGTCTAGTATTAGGCATGTACTTGAAAGGTAAACGTTTTATGATGGAATAAGAGATCAAGAAAAGTTCTGCATTAATTCCAGGGTGGTTCCTGAACTCTTAGTAGTGACTTCAAAACTGCCTAGTACCATTTAACTTTAGACATTAGATCATCTTGAGACAAATGTGTTTTAATTTAAATTAGAAGATCTCACTGACATCCTTCAGAGGGCCTGAACACTAATTTGCTCCTGAAGGCACAGTACTCTGGACACTGCAAGTTCTTACATTTTTTTTGCTGGATTTTTGATGAATGGAATGGTGACACTAAATTGAGTTTGTGGAAGCAGAGGTAGTAAACTGAACCTTTTCCCAAATAAAGTTAAAAATCAATATTGCTATTTAAAAGATAACCTATGCTTTCATTCCAAAGATATTAAAATAAAAATTTTGATGATTGCTATTCATCCTATTTTTCACTTGTATAGGGACACATAGTGGATCAGCTGTTCATTAAATATTTATTGTGGAAAAAGATTCTTTGGATACAATCCGAGACTACTTAAAATGAAGAAACATATGCTCAAATTTGCCTGAGGTTAGCAACTCTTCCAAAACTTTTTCTTAAACTTAAAAGTAAAGACAAAGTACAGGTCAGTCAGGTTTCCAACTATCTTTCCTTTGGGCAATTCCTTAATCTTCTTAACTGAGAGGACTTAGTTCATTTCCACTTTTTATTTTATTTCCAAAAAGTGGGAACTTTCTCCTGAGCAGCATAGTACTCCCTTACCTTTAGAAGAAGCAGCTAGGTACACGTACCCCTAAAACAACGGTGGTGAGCATACTGCACACACGCTGCAGTGGGGCACCCCAGCAAGGTCCCAGCAACCCGGCGTCAGATAACTGCTCATAGAGATCAAGCATCTGCTTGGAAAGGAGTAGCGGCCTCAGGACTCATCAGGCACGGCGAGTCAGAACTTTCCTATGGCCGCTGGTCAGCATTCAGGTTTACTTGCCATGGAGGCACCTTGAGATTCATAAGTAGGGTCTGAGTTGCAGTTTGGGCACTTGGTCTCTGAAAGGCTCAAGATCACTGCCCTAAAACATCTGTCAAACTGAACAAGTTTGGTTGTTCATATTAGACTGGGGTAGATAAAGAATGTTTGACGCCAATGCTAGGTAATTTGATATTATTTAGAGTACTGAAAACAGTTATTTATCTTCGGTGAACATACTGTTTCCCTGACAGTTAGTCTTGATGGTTACCTTGATGGGCTTGAGGGACACTTGGGGCAGCAAAGCTTTCTGCCTGTTTATGTAGAGCATGCTCAACTAGTAAGATTAGCAGAGCACAGTTCTGGGTATGTCTGGGTAGAGCACAGGGGAACGACCTTGGGGACGACACTCGACCCTGGCTCTTTTATTTCTGCTGCCCTTGCCCTGTTTTCCGCTTCCGAGCGGTCATGAGTGGAGCAGCTTCCTACCGCCACAAGATTCCGCCGTGCTGTTTCCACCTCAGAGTCCGCCAGCCAGGGAGGAAAACCTCGAAACCATGAGCCCAAGTAAATCCTGCCTCCCTAAATTGTTGGGTATTTTGTGTCAGCAACAAAAAGCTGACTCATAATAGCTTCTAAGGGACTGAAACGCTGAGCCTTGGAGAACACGAATGCCGTCCCTCGGTGACAGTGAAAACGGCAAAGAGCGTAGAGCTGGAGAAAGCTCTAGGGTCAGGCGGCTGGGAGCCCGCAGAGCACTCCCGGGAGACGGTCTGACGGGAGCTGAGGCATGTGCTTAACTTTCATCGGAAGTTGCCTCCTCACTTGAGTCTTCACCTGACCACCTGCAACCTGGGTTAGTACGTAAACTGGCTGCAAGCCCAGTTCAGTCGGGTACTTGGGTGGCAAACAACTGCTTCTCAGCCTCTTACAGCAGCTGGGTTTCAATCAACTGCGGGCAGCACCCTGGTTGAAGTGAGGCAGATGCCGATCTGTAACCAGCTGAGGTTCACACCTCACTTCTGGCTCCGTACCAGTCTCCCGCTTTCTCTCCACAAATACTGCCTGACCGCTTTGCTGTCTTGAAATCTTTGTCTGCCCAAGGAAAGTAAGATCTTTAAACTAAATTCGTTATGATTTTATCATATGAATAAGGCAACTCTGAAGCTTCAATGAAATCTTTTTCTAGTATGACATATTAATTAAATAATATTAATATTATTATTTATTTTAAATTATTAAATAGTTATTATTTCTCTATCGTTATTACTGATCTTGTTAAATGATCATTTGGTGTAGCTAAGCATTAAAATATCATGTGACTTCAAAATCCTATTGTGTTGGCAAGGCAACTGCCCACAAATTTTGGTAGCTGTTGTAAGCAGGTTACTATCTGAGCATGTTCTACAATACAGATATACAGATCTCGATCCAGTACGGATTTTGGCTTTGCTTCTCCAAATATCTTAAATGTAGGTGTTGTAAAAGCTGGCGTCTTTTTGTCGTGTGAAGATTTCTTACTGTTCCGCATGTGGACTCTCTTTCATCTACTGATTGATTTCCACCCACTATCCCTTCTAGAATGCTGTCTGATCATACGATTCCAAGCAAGCAGACTGTAACTTTGCTTTCTTACAACATCCATGTAAATATGTAATTTTCCCTTTGTAAAATGAGAATAAAACAATCGAAATTAACCCTAAACATGCACGCAGAAAAGATAGAGGGCATGGTGCTTGGTCTTGAACCGTAATACTGACCGAAGTAACGGGGACAGGGGTGGAGAGACAGGAGTGGTGGGTACACTTACGCTGCTTTGGGAGCTTCCCTGTGAGACTGCATGCTCCTGGAGAGCCATTTCAGATCTTCTTGTCTGCAAATGCACAAATCCTGTTTTTCCATTTTATTCAGGAGTAAATTCTGGGAGACTGAGTCATCTTAAAGGAGCTTATTTATTTCCAAGAATGTCAATTCATTTCTTTGGCCTATGCCAAAATAACTAAGACATCACCTACTAGAATCTCACTTGGTCAGTAATAATGCTTCCTATAAGAAATCTTCTTTACAAAATTAAATCAATATCAGACATTTACTTGGTAACCCAAATGTTATGAAAGAATTCATGCCTTCACCTGGCATAATTAAAATAAAGGTTAAAATCAAATAGTCTTATCACCCATCTCCACTCAAGGATTTTATTTCTAAATAAGCATTAATTAGTTCCTTAGGCAGTGATGGAGACATCTTGATGAGTTTTTATTATTGAGTCTCTATATTTATAAAAACTCAGCAACCATAAACTTTCCATTGATACTGTACATTCTCAAAAAAGATGTATTTTCCAAGATTATAGTTCTCCCAATTAATTATATATCAAGAGGCTTTATATATGTTATAGGCCATAAGAAATTACTTGTTTAGATTTAAGAAATATAGTTGCCTGAACAATCTATTAACAAATCTATGGAGAGTTATTTATTGGACAAATGTTAAATCTAATTGTGTTTATGTTGGTTACTGCTGGCTTTTTTCGCCAATGATCTTAAATATGCTTTATTAAAAATATGCCTTATGTTACATCTGAAACACTTATGGCACTTTATAAAAGTGAACTGAGATTGATTACATAAGCTTCTCAAGTAAATATTGGGTTCCAAGTGTTTCTTGAAATTTTTATGTATGCAGTTTAATTATTTAATGTTTTCTAAATTTTTGCCAAAAAACGACAAGACTCTACTTGTGTTTTGCATGTGTTCAGGTTAGAACCTCCAATACAACACTCAGTTCTCAGTACTTAGTGAGGTTCAGTAATGACAAAACAGAGCAAACATTTCAGTGGAAGCCAAAGTAAATTTCTTTTTAACTAGGCAAATTGGGTCATAAGCAATGTTTTGAAATGTTTAGAGTATAAAGTGAAGTTTTATTTTCAAGGGGGATTAACTAAGGTTCTCTGAGGTTTTTATAATAAAAAAGAAATTAAACAAAGGTAAAGTTCATTAGCTGGTAAAAACGTTAATAGTATTCATCATTTTAATATAAAATTAATTTTAAACTTACTAAGATAACTAGGTTTCAGACCAATGCCCTGGTCTGAGTAAGAATACATAGTAAATGCTCCTTTGGAAATGATTTTCCAATGTAAAAAAAAATCACCTAACCTACCTGATGTCTAATGTTGCTGTCAATAGCAATTCCTGGCAAGTATTTAAGCATTAATTTCCATCTGGAACAGTAGGCACTTACATTTGAACTTCCCCAGGAGAGGCCAGAGTACCAAGAATGGAGAAACAAGACTGGTAAGTTTTGGGAGGAAAAGAAGAAAACAAAAAATGTTGAGCATAATTTGCCTTGTACAGACCAAGTAAAATTTAAGCAGCTGGTAAAATGTAAGCAGCTGGAGGCCTTAGATGGGAGTATTAGTCACTTTTCCTATGCTGGAACAAAACGCTGAAATTTAAAGGAAATGATTAACAGGGCTCATGGTTTCGGAGGTTTCAGTCCATGGCCAGCTGGCTCTGAGCAGAAACAGCATGGTGCAAGGACCTGGTGGAGCAAAGACGCTTAGTTCACAGCAGGCAGAAAACAGAGCGAGGGAGCAGCTCCTGAGAGGAAGGGGCCGGAGATCCGACAGAGACCCCCTCAGGTCCTGCCTTCATGATCCACCCAGACATACCCAGAAACACACTTTACTAATCCCTCAGGCAGCTCTTAATCCAGCTGCAATCCAGTTTTAAGTTACACTGTGGGTAATTATGTACAGATATCAAAGTACCAAAAATAAGAAAGGGACGACACAGCAAGGAATGAAGTAACATTTCACACATTCTTAGATGTGGATGAGAATTAGTGGAGGGAGACTGAAAAGGGCAGGCACAGAAAACCCTGAGCCACCCTGGCTCTTATTGATTAGTAAAAGCAGTGTTAATCACAGAGGAGCTTGGTTAGTCAGGTACCACATGAAGCTCTTTTATTATCTTGCTGGAGGTGGCCTACTGAGGAACGTTAGGACCTTGGAAGCAGAGGACTTAGATTCAGTTCCCAGCACTAAAATGAAACAACTGTGGGACTTTGCACAAGGAATAACCTCTCAGCTTTTGTCTCTGACTTGTAATGTTGATAAAATAGAAACCCATCATGGCCACACAGAACACAACTTCCTCTCTAGCTATCTAATAAATGTTTGGTTACCTTGACACTAGGTCCACCTATTCCACAGCTCCTCACAGCCCTCCCACCCCTGCCTGATCCTTGTCCAAGAGGTCTGAGGACCAGCACAGTAAAGGGTATTGCATAAAGCTGCAATATGGTCTGTTTCTACTAACTCGAGGCTTACAAACAGTTCTACCCCTTATATCCATATGATGAATCTTATCAAGCCTTACAAACCTAGCTTTACCCCCAACCATTAACCTCACCGGAGAATTATTTATCATCTTATCACCCTTCTCTTGATCAAATCCAACAATCATTCTCACCGGAGAGTAGGATTGCTATTAGGAGAACTATGGAAGCGGTTGCTTGTGTTATGAAGTATTTAGTTGCTGCTTCTGTTGATCGAGGATTATTCTTGTTTATTAGGATGGGAATAGTTGCTAGCATGCTTATTTCGAGTCCTACTCATATAAGAAGTCAATGGGAGCTAAATAGTGTGATTAGTGTTCCTATGAATAGTGTGGTGTAGATGATTGTTGTTGCTATCACTATCATTAGTACGGGAAGGGTATAAACCAACATTTTCGGGGTATGGGCCCGATAGCTTATTTAGCTGACCTTACTATTAGGATGTGGTGTATTAGTAGCACGTGGAATTTTGAGTTCTTTAGTGTAGGTTCGATTCCTATTGTCCTAGAAATAAGAGGGTTATACCTCTATGATTTACTCTATCAAAGTAACTCTTTTCAGACATATTTCTAGGTTGTCAGGGGTGGGATGCTGGATAAGGAGATAGGTATTGAGATGTGTCATATACATAGGGCGAGGGTTAGGGGAAGGAAATTTTTTCATAGTAAATGCATGAGTTGGTCATATCGGAATCGTGGGTATGATGCTCGGATTCATAGGAATAAAGTAGTTAGGGAGAGTGTTTTCAGTATAAAGCTTACTGTAAATATTTCAGGGTATAGTGGGTTTGGCAAGGAATTTATGAAGATAATTGTTGTTAGGGCGTTTATTAGGATGATATCTATGTATTCAGCTATGAAGAATAGGGCGAAAGGGCCTGCGGCATATTCTACGTTGAATCCTGAGACCAGTTCTGATTCTCCTTCAGTAAGGTCGAATGGAGCCCGGTTGGTTTCTGCTAGGGTTGAGGTGAATCATATTGTGGCTAGTGGTCACGTGGGTAGAAGTAGTCATATATTTTTTTGAGTGGTCGCTAGAGTTGGTAGGTTGAATGATCCATTTAGTAGTAAAATAGATAATAAGATAATGGCAAGTGTGACTTCATATGAAATGGTTTGGGCTACGGCTCGTAGTGCTCCGAATAGCGCGTATTTGGAGTTTGATGCTCATCCAGATCATAGGATAGAGTAGACTGTGAGGCTTGATATGGCTAGGATGAATAGTGCACCTAGGTTTATATTGACTAGGGGTTGAGGTATGGGTATGGGGATTCATAGTGATAGTGCGAGGGTTAGTGCTAGTGTAGGTGCAATAGTAAACAGGATGATGGATGATGTGGCTGGGCGGAGGGGTTCTTTGATGAATAGCTTTAGGGCGTCTGCGATTGGTTGAAGTGTTCCATAGGGTCCTATGATGTTAGGGCCTTTTCATAGTTGCATGTACCCTAGAATTTTACGTTCTGTTAAGGTTAAGAATGCCATTGCCAGTAGGATAGGAATAATGGATGTGAGGAAATTGATAACAAACATAGGTGTTAAGGAGAGGAGTTGAACCTCTGGGTATAAAGTTTTAAGTTTTATGCAATTACCAGTCTCTGCCACCTTAACGAATCCTTGTCTAGGGTGGTTGATGAAGATAGTAAGTAAATTAATATTATATCATTTTTTTGTCTATTAAGGCGTAACAGGTTCATTGGCCTTATTTCTCTTGTCCTTTCGTACTGGGAGAAATTTGGAATAGATAGAAACCGACCTGGATTGCTCCGGTCTGAACTCAGATCAGACTTTAATCGTTGAACAAATGAACCGTTAATAGCTGCTGCACCATTTGGGTGTCCTGATCCCACATCGAGGTCGTAAACCCTATTGTCGATATGAACTCTTAAATAGGATTGCGCTGTTATCCCTAGGGTAACTTGGTCCGTTGATCAATTGTTTGGGTCAATTTGTGATTAGAGCTTTGACTTGTCGTGTCTAGGTTAGTATCATTTGGAGGTTTTGTTTTTCTCCGAGGTCACCCCAACCAAAATTACTAATATATTTATTTATTTTTGTTTTCTTGTTGAATTTGGAGTATTTATAATAGATTAGTAAATTTAAGCTCCATAGGGTCTTCTCGTCTTATTATGTTATTCCCGCCTCTTCACGGGAAGGTCAATTTCACTGACTGGAAGCAGGAGACAGTTAAATCCTCGTGGGGCCATTCATGCTAGTCCTTATTTAAAGAACAAGTGATTATGCTACCTTTGCACGGTCAGGATACCGCGGCCGTTGAACGGAATGTCACTGGGCAGGCGGTGCCTCTAATACTTGTAATGCTAGAGGTGATGTTTTTGGTAAACAGGCGGGATTTGTTTTGCCGAGTTCCTTTTGCTTGTTTTAGTCTTTCCTTGGTTGCACTCCTGTGTTGGGTTAACAATACTTGTAGATAAGATATTTGTTTGTGTGTTTTGTCTTATAGAGTTGTTAATCAATTAGGTTATACCTATGGTAGGCTTGTGCTGGGAGAGTTGCCTCTAATTACTGATATTAACATTATTGCTTCTATGTATTAATAGATTAATCCAATTGTTAGGCCAGGGAATTATTTTTTGTTCTTTTGGAATTAAGTGTGGGCGGTTTAGTTGAGCTTGAACGCTTTCTTAATTGATGGCTGCTTTTAAGCCGACTATGGGGAAAAAAGAGATTTATCCTCTGTTCTAGGTTGTTTCCTTTTTTAAAGAGCTGTCCCTCTTTAAATTAACATTTAAGTCTTCATTTGATTTATTTTTATTTATGGGAATAACTTAAAGTTGAACTTATATTCTTGTTTGGAT